>JAQHUG010000185.1:2425882-2436426 GCA_028555095.1 Dicrostonyx torquatus
CCCATAGGACAGGGTATCCTGCACCATCTTAAGGAAGCAGGGGGAGGGCAGTGGGGTAGTGGGGGAGTGGGAGGGCCGGGAACAAGGGGAGTAAATGTAAATTTTTCTTTTAACAATAAAAATAAAAAAAAGAAAAAAAAGAATTGATCAAACAAATGAGAAAAATTATAGGCACAATAGTTAACATTTAAATATCTAAATTAAAAAATTTAAGCAGTTGCTTTTATAACATGGAGAGTTACCAACATTTCCCATCGAGAAATAAGTACTGTTATTATTTTTTCACTAAGGATGACAGTAACAGCAACAGAAAAATAATACTATTCTACAAGTGAAATAAACACTATTTGTATACCATTGTGTAAGAATATTTAAAATTTATCTAATTATATGATAAAAGAAATTACCAAAGAGTAATCCATGGTCATAACTTGACACTTATCATAATAAAATCTTCTATTACATTTTATTTTGTCGGTTTAAAGAGTTTAGTCCGAAATCTATATTTGATTTAGCAATGGTATTTTTATGATTTTTTTCTGCTTTGGGGAAAGTCCACAGTGTTCTCTTCATTTCATACTTTGAAAACAACCTCACTGCCAACAGATTGTTCAATATCATGCTGAAATACAGAACAAGTAATATTGTGTTTTAGGAGCATACTAACTTTAATAAGTGAACAAAATGAAAGTTTAAGCATTGCAATAAGTTAACAGGCTCTCAAATGTTTATTATGCCTTGAATGGTCAAGAATCATTCAAATTTTAGGACTATACTTTTGATCATGACATTCTCTTAGTTACACAAATGATTATGCAGGTGCGCACGTGCGCGCACACACACACACACATACACACACTAGTCGACAGAAATTTAGTGGAAGAGGCAATTGATGCATATGAATCCTAATTTTACTACAGCTCTTTAAAAACACTTGAGTTTTAAAGAATACAGTATTGTCTTTGAAATGTGAAGAGCTATATTATCACAGTTGTTTATTTCAGAACACCCTTCTTTCACCAAAGATGTAAGAATCAAATTACTACTGAACACATTACTATATACTATTGATTTGCAAAACATTATCTGTTCAGGGATATCTTCTGATATATCATTTTTATTGTAATGATACAACTTATGCTCAGCTCACTTTTAACAATGCTAAAGATCAAGGTTTGCTGGAGTTCATTTGAATCTTCGTTATGAGATACACTCTTCAAATCTCCCTTCTTTCAACTGTTTCCATTGTCTGTTTTGGAATCCTTTTGCTAATGTTGCCATAGGCAAAAATCCTTTAGATATTTCGGGTGCATAAAAGACATATTCAAATGAGTTTGTTTTGTAACTTGAATTTGCAGATGACTGATGCAAAAGAGGCTTATATTTTTTAGTTAAACTGTGTGCCATTTACTTTGGGTTGACAAATTCCCTGTAGAAGATATAATCTTGGGTAGAGCTTATTGACTAAATAGATCAGATTGACAATATAATTAGGAAGGCAAATATTGATCTCTAAGGATACCAGGCTTTCATAATCCCTTTCCGTGTGACTGCATCATTAAAAACATTCACCTGGACAAACAGTATGAAAAGTTATTGTCAAAAGTTGCCCGATAGTTTGAGAATTGTTACAGTAGATTTGGTGTTCCTCATTACTCATCACTTGAAAATATTATGATTAAATATTTCAGCATGTTGTAATTGTGATTAAAATGAGTAAAAACTGTGTAAAAAGTATCTCAAGCATGTCTCTTTTTCTTTACTTGTTTTTCCCATATGTTGGAATGACCTACTCTGTTAGTGTTTTTATCTGGACTTGGTAACTATGTGAAGAGTCATTCACTGCTTTTTGTTTTGTCTGGTAAATTGTTTCAGAACGACCTCTAGAAAAGATAATGAGTTAAAGATCCCTATTGTCAGCTGGAAATAAATGAGAAAGAAGTTTCTAGTACAGATTTGGAATCCTTTCACAAGGGGCTGATGTGGTTGAAGTATGTCTATAACATAACTATAGATACAGTTTTATGTATGGTGCAATTCAATCTGCTTTCAGGATGATATGTTTGTTTACATATAATCCTAATAACTGTGTAAATATGAATTAATGCTCTAAATTAAAACTTACATTTTATAATAAAGTCAAATTAAAAATTTTCACAAACATATAATGGGAAAGAATGACAAATGGATAGAATTTTATATTAATTTGATTATTTTTTTCCCAACTTTCCCCAAATGATTTGACCAAAAATTCATTTTTATTAAAAACAGTCATAAATAATCATGAGAGTTTTTCTCTTTTGGAAAGAAAATAAAGCATGTTTAAAAGTTTCAATTTGATAAGTTATATAATATGTTTCCATTTGATTTGTGGCTTGGTTCATGTTCAGTAACCATCAAGGACACAGATGTGAAACCTAATTCTCAGGGGTAAATGAGTTTTATCATTTTCCTTCACGTCTGGAAAAGGAACAACCTCTACATTTGTTTTCTAATTTCAGTCCCACTTATTAGCCTAATGATTAATATTAAAACTGAAATGTTAACTCCCCAATGCATGTTGAAAACTCGTACTTTAAATGATCTCATCTTTCTGTGCAAATGGCAAAATATCTGTACACACTGGAAATGATCATAGAGGAAATATGTTCATAGTACATTAAATAGTTCTAACTTAAAGATAATTTCACAAATGCCATTGGTATTTAAATGATACTACCTTCAATAAGACTTAAATAGGAATGACTTGAAATCTGAAGTGAAATAATTAGTGTGAATGATGAAGCACTTTCCTGATTGCTAGCTATTTCTGAAAACTTTCAGAAGACTTCAATTGAGCCCCAGTAATGAATGTGTCCTCTTGGCAGGTCCAGCACCCTGATGAGTCCTCAGGGAAATTACAATGGCATCATGAATGAAATAATCTGAAGAAATTGAAGACAGATAAGCAGGTAGTAAAGAAGAATGGAAATAATCAAACTATGGCTGAAATCAACAAAATAGAGACACAGAAAACAATCCAAAGAATCAATTAATCAAAGGGCTGGTTTCTTGAGAAAATCAGCAATATCAACAAACCCTTATCCAAATTAATCAAAAGATAGAGAGAGAAGACTCAAATTAACAAGATCAGAAATGAAAAGGGGGACATAACCACAGACAATGAGGAAATTCAGAGAATCATTAGGTCTTACTACAAAAGCCTATATGTCACAAAGCTAGAAAATGTAAAAGAAATGGACAGTTTTTTAGATAAATACAATATACCGAAAATAAATCAAGACTAAGTGAACAATCTGAATAGACCCATAAGTCGTGCGGAAATAGAAACTGTCATAAAAAACCTCCCAACCAAAAAGAGGCCCAGGAACAGATGGTTTAATTGCAGAATTCTACCAGAACTTTCAAGAAGAAAGGATATATAATACATATATCCTTAATGTGTTTCACATAATAGAAACAGAAGAGTCATTGTCAAATTCATTTTATGAAGCTACAGTTACCCTGATACCTAAACCACACAAAGATGCAACCAAGAAAGAGAATTACAGACCAATTTCACTTATGAACATTGATGCAAAAATCCTCAATAAAATACTGGCAAACAGAATCCAAGAACACATCAAAAAAAAAAAAAAAACATCCATTTTGATCAAGGAGGTTTCATCCCAGAGATGCAGGGCTGGTTCAGCATACGAAAATCTATCAATGTAACCCATCATATAAGTAAACTGAAGGAAAAAACCATATGAACATTTCATTAAATGCTGAAAAGGTATTTGACAAGATTCAACACCCCTTTATGATAAAGGTCTTAGAGAGAGTAGAGATACAAGGACCATATCTTAATATAATAAATGCAATGTACAGCAAGCCGACAGCTAACATCAAGTTAAATGGAGAGAAACTCAAAGTGATTCCGCTAAAATCAGGAATGAGACAAGGCTGTCTCCTCTTTCCATATCTCTTTAATATAGTGCTTTAAGTTCTAGCAATATCTATAAGACAACATAAGGAGATCAAGGGGATTTGACTTGGAAAGGAAGAAGTCAAACTTTCGTTATTTGCAGACAATATGATAGTGTACATAAGCGGTCCCAAAAACTCTACTAAGGAACTTCTACAGCTGATAAACACCTTCAGTGAAGTGGCAGGATTCAAGATCAACTCAAAAAAATCAGTAGCCCTCCTATACACAAAGGATAAAGAAACAGAGAGGGAAATCAGAGAAACATCACCTCTCATGGTAGACAAAAATAGCATAAAGTACCTTGGAGTAACACTAACCAAGGAAGTAAAGAGCTATTTGACAAGAACTTTAAGTCTTTGAAGAAAGAAATCGAAGACGATATCAGAAAATGCAAGAATCTCCCATGCTCCTAGATCGGTAGGATCAATACAGTAAAAATGACAATTCTACCAAAGGCAAATATATAGATTCAATGCAATCCCCATCAAAATCCCAACAAAATCCTTCAAAGACCTTGAGAGAATTATACCTAACTTTATATGGAAGAACAAAAAGCCCAGGATAGCCAAAACAATCCTATACAACAAAGGAACTTCTGGAGGCATGACCATCCCTGACTTCAAACTCTATTACAGAGCAACAGTAATGAAAATAGCTTGGTATTGGCATAAAAACAGAGATGCTGTCGAATGGAATCGAATCGAAGATCCAGATATTAGTCCACAAACCTATGAATACCTAATATTTGACTAAGAAGGTAAAATTATACAATGGAAGAATGAAAGCATCTTTAACAAATGGTGCTGGCATAATTGGATGTCAACCTGTAGGAGAATGAAAATTGATCCTTATTTATCACCATGCAAAAACTTAAGTCTAAATGGATTAAAGACCTCAATATAAAGCCAAGCACACTGTAACTGACAGAAGAAAAAGTGGGAAATAGCCTGCAATACATGGGCACAGGAGACCACTTCCTATGGAAAATTCCATTGGCACAAACAATAAGAGCAACAATGAATAAATGGGACCTCCTGAAACTGAGAAGTTTCTGTAAAGCGAAGGACACTGTCATTAAGACAAAATGGCATCCTACTGAATGGAGATCTTCACTAACCCCACATCAGACAAAAGCTTGATCTCCAGGATATAAAATGAACTCAAAAAACTAGACATAAAAGTTCTAAATTACCCAATTAAAAATTGGAGTAATGATCTGAACAGAGAATTCTCAACAAAGGAAGTTTGATTGACCAAAAGATACTTAAGGTCATGTTCAACTTCCTTAGTGATCAGGGAAATGCAAATCAAAACAACATTGAGTTACCATCTAACACCTGTGAAAATGGCTAAAATTAAAAACACCAACGATAACCTATGCTGGAGAGGATGTGGAGTAAGGGGAACACTCCTCCATTGCTGGTGGGAATGCAAACCTTTGTAACCACTTTGGAAATCATTGTGGCGATTTCTCAGAAAACTGGGAATCAACCTACCTCAGGAACCAGCAATACCACTCTTGGGAATATACCCAAGAGATGCCCAACCATAGTACAAAAGCATTTGTGCAACTATGTTCATAGCAGCATTATTTGTAATACCTAGAACCTGGAAACAACCTACGTACCCCTCAATAGAAGAATGGATCAAGAAAGTGTGGAATACATACACATTAGAATACTACTCAGAGTTAAAAAACAATGACATCTTGAATTTGCAGGCAAATGGATGGAAATAGAAAACACTATCCTTAGTAATATATCCCAAACCCAAAAAGATGAATACGGTATGTACACACTCATTAGTGAACCCTAGCCATAAACAAATGACATTAAGCTTATAGTTCAGAAGCCTAGAGAAGCCATATAGCAAGGTGAACCCAAAGAAAAACATATATAGATTCTCCTGGAAATTGTAAGCAAACAAGATCACCAAGCAAAAGTTGAAAGCACAAGAGTGTGGATTGGGGTGGAGGCAGGGGTGCGGGTGGGCAAAAAGAAGAGGAGGTGGGAGAAGGGAAGAACTGGGGAGAGCTTGAGGGAGTGGGAGGGTGGAGATGGAGGAAGGGTGGTTATTGGAGAAGGGATTAAGACATCTACATTAAGGGAGTCATTCTAAGATTGGCAAGAGACTTGACTCTAGAGGGGATCCCAGGTGTTCCCAGGGATGTCCCCAGCTAGGTATTTGGGCAGCAGAGGAGAGGGTCCCTGAACTAGCCTTGTCCCATAGTCACATTGATGAATATCTTGATCATCACCATAGAAATTTCACCTGATGGATGGAGATAGAGTCAGAGACCCACATCCACATCAGAACAAAGGACTGAGCTCCCAAGGTGCAGTTGAAGAACAGAAGGGGGGAGAATATGAGCAAGGAAATCAGGTCTGTGAGGGACTGGCCCATCCACTGAGACAGTATTCCTCATCTATTGGGAGCTCATCAAATCCAGCTGGACCAGGACTGAATGAGCATATGACCAAACCGGTGTCTCTGAATGTGGCTGCCAATGGAGACTGACTGAGACACCAATGATAATGTCACTGGGACCTATCTCTTCTGCATGTAGTGGCTTTTTGGGAACCTAGTCTATATGGTTGCACACCTTCTCAGGCCATGCTGGAGGGGGGAGGGCCTTGCACTTCCCACAGGGCAGGGTACGCTTGACCCTCTTAAGGAAGCAGTGAGAGGGAGGAGGGATACTGGGGGAATGGGAAGGCCTGGGACAAGGGGAGTAAATGTAAATTTCTCTTTTAACAATAAAACAAAATAATAAAAAATAAAAAGCAAAGCCTGAATGACACTTAAAAATTGTCATTAAAAATATAAATATGTTTAAAAAAAGACTGTCAGAAATGAATATTTTGGCAGTCGTTAATGAGTCATTACCCTTTAGCCTGTTGCACACTGACAAACACATGGGAATTATCTTTTCCTCAATACACTTACTATACTTCCATTTGAATTTTAGAATGATATAGCCAAAAACTGAACTGGAGGAGTCAGCTGGTAATTTATATTCAATGATTCAATTTATCATATACATTGATTTTGTGAAATAAAATATTCATTGAAATATAGACACAAAAAAAGGTTTTAAAGTCTATTTAACCTTACAGAAAGATTTTTAATTATATTCAATTTTTATTTGCCCCAGTTTCTGAGAGTAATTTTTATAACAGCCTTGAAGTAAGTCATATATCTAAAGATATTCCTCCATATGATTTTAACTTATTCTTTATGAAACAGCTTATGTTTTTAATAAAATGGGTATTTCTATTAAATGTTTCTTATAATGCGTCAATGTGACAAAATTACTTTAATTGCTTATTAATCATTTGTATGTATTATAATTGTAGTCATTAGAAAATGTTTGTAGTAGAAATGATGAAAATATTTATAGCAACAAGAGAGACTAGCACACCAAATATATTGGGTATTTAATTACAGGACAGGATAAAGTTCAAGAGCACAATTTATTGGAAACTTTTGAATTAATTTCCTCATTAATCTCACCAAAGAGGTAGTGATTTTAAGTTTTCTTTTTCTTTTTTCCCAAAAAGGAATCTGTGAGACAAAATAATTAGATACATAGCATAAGTATTCATTACTAAAAAGTTAAAGTCAATATATTTATAAAAGTAAGTACAGAAGTATATTTAATCCAAGAGATTCATATCCTAAGATATATACACACATGCCTATGCATAAACATATATATATATTTGTGAATAACAACAAAAATAGTATATGTAATCTTAAGAAATAAAGCAAAAATGTATTGATGGGAAAATATCTGTTGGTATTATTTAAGTTATTAATGAATGCATAGAAATATATGCATTAATTAATTAATTATGTATTAATACATACATTTTTAAGGAAGACTGGAATCATAATCATCTTACATAAATATGTAAATGGTAGTTTACATAATGAATATGTGTGTATGTGTAGGGCAGAGATAGTAGATTACATGACATTGAACATAAAGAACTTAGTCTTGGTTATATTAAGCAATAATAGAATATTAGATATTCTAAAGGGTATTCGTAGGACACAAATCTACTAATAAACTTCTTGTTTCTCTTCCTATGCTCTTGTGCTTTTAACTAAATAATCAGCTATTGTTAATTTATATATAAGATTTGGCCTTTAGCATGCTTATCAATATTATAATTGTTAAATTCTTCTCAGGCAATTAGAAAATTCACTTAAAAATTCTAATAATTTTGTCATTGGAAGATCTGTTTGATGCTAATGACTCACCCGTGAGCTTGTCTGCTATGTACTTGCCTAGCAGTTATCACAAGATGTTGACCACAAAATGGCAGTGTCCTCAGAGAACCACCTAGTTTGTAAACTTCCATCCATGTTTCAATATCAACCATTACTTTGTAAAAATAAGCCATCTTTCAGTGTGTTATACATACAAGATGCTTGGCAGAGAAGCAACTTAATCAAATAATAAGTTCCTCAGAGCCACTCAAATGAGAAGTTGTAGAATATATAGGGGAAAAGTTTGCATATATTTAGTAATAATGGGGGGAGGCGTACTAAGGCTCACAGTAATCCCAACAGACAGAAAGCCAAAAATCATGTCGAATAATTTAGATTAATAAAATCATTTGGGGAACCATTAAGAGAAATTGGGGAAATCCATAGAGTGGGAGAGAAGAAATCTGTGGAATAAGTGGTCCCTACAATGAGCAAGAGGACACAGTATTCCCACAAATAGATCTTTCCCAAGCTGTAAAGTCCAGTGATTAGAACTGCGTTGGACTCAGGACAGATTGCTCTTAGCCTTATTGTTTAACACATCTAGCATTTTTCCACTGTCTGGAAATACTGTGTAACCAAACAATATTCATAGTAAAAACAAAACAACAGAGAGGGTAGTGATCCAAGCCAATAAAAGAGTTTTGAATAGAAAATGTTTCATTTTTGTCATTTGTATTGTTAATTTTGGTTAATTTCTATTTTATGAAAAAATATTAATTTATATGGTGATAGTCATCATGATTGTATTCTTCTGTGTTACGCGAAGACTTTTAAGGCATCCAGATGACACAGAACTGACTTCATTGTTTATACAGGTACAAGACATGATCAGGAATAGGCTTTGCCCTATGTACATAACACACATCCGATCCCATACAGGTCTGCCAGGACCTCTAGCACAAGGTAATGCAGAAATTGATCAATTATTGATTGGAAGTGTGCTAGTAGCCTCTGAATTTCACAAAAAACACCACATCAATAGGAAAGGTTTGAAGAAAGAATTTTCTATAACGTGGCAACAAGCTAAGGAGATTATAAAAAAGATGCCCTACTTGCTCTTTTTATAACCAAACACCTTTACCTGCAGGGACTAACCCAATGGGCACTCAAAGGAATGAAATTTGGCAGATGGATGTGCTCCACTTTCCAGAATTTGGAAAATTAAAATATGTACATCACACCATTGACACCTATTCGCGCTTCCAATGGGCAACTGCTTTAAGCTCAGAGAAGGCTGACTCAGTAATCGCACATTTATTAGAAGTTATGGCTATCATGGATATACCTACACAAATAAAAACAGATAATGGTCCAGCTTATGTCTCTAAGAAAATGAAATGGTTTTTTGCTTACTATAATATTAAGCATGTTACAGGTATACCATACAATCCTACAGGTCAAGCAGTCATAGAAATATCAAATCGAACTATAAAAGATATGTTAAACAAACAGAAAGGGGTTGAAAATGCCCCCAGAAATAGATTACATAATGCCTTATTAACCTTGAATTTTCTGAATGCTAACAAGAAAGGAACAACGGCAGCAGAAAGACATTGGATAATGGAAAAATCTGCGGAACTTAATCAACCAGTTTATTTCAAGGATGTGTTGACCTCTCAATGGAAGCCAGGAGATGTGCCCTATTGGGGTAGGGGTTTTGCTCTTGTTTCCACAGGAGAAGAAAAATTGTGGATACCATCAAAATTAATAAAGGCTCAGTTTGAAGAGGAAAAACCTCTTGGAGAAGAGAAATGACAACTCATCCACAATGATGATAATCATACAGGTGGTAAGACAAACATATAGAATGGGGGCAGGGTTCTGTTCTTGTCCTTGGGAAAACACTCTTCTTCAAAAGATTCAATGGACCCTGGATGTTTGAATATCAAGAAAACCAAATAGATTTGGTAAGTATGAAAGTGTGGAATGAGTGAGTGTGTTTGTGTGTTTACATCTGTGTACTTATGTTTCTAAATTTATAGAGCTGGTTTTGGAGTTGGACTATGGCTCAGTCCCTCTCTAATTCCAAGCCTGTTATTAAGAGAAATACCCAGAGTTTCTGTCTCATGTCACGAGCCATGATAGGGGACAGAAAGAAAAATGAATTTAAAAAACACATATTTGTCTTTCTTCATGTCTATTTTTATTTTTATTATGCCTTTCATTGAATATATACAACCGTATATGTCTATATATATAAATATTGTTTAAGTTTTCCACAATGAACAATGAATTTTCCTGCAGTAATCTTTGAAGTTTCCAGGAAGAAGATGGGGCCCCATAACAACAACTCCAC
>JAQHUG010000185.1:2437641-2448266 GCA_028555095.1 Dicrostonyx torquatus
CAATTTATTCATTATATAAGAATTAAGCTAGTTAAGAATAAGATATTCTATTTTTACTGTATATAGTTTTGTAGTAGGTTTAGAACTTTCTTACTTTAACAAAAGGGGAAGGTGCTGTGGGAGATTAAGCCCTCTTGCTTTCAGCCAATGGCTTCTAAGATACCCGCCCAATGTGGGGCGTGATTTTCATTTAAAAAAAGCCGCAGCAGCTCTCCGAGCTAACTTGCTTCCAGCTTCCATGCTGACTGCTAGACTCGGTTTCCTGTTTGCGACCAGAGGAACATGGTTTGGGACATTGATCTGTAAGTTTTATCCCCTCCAATAAAATACCTCTTTTTTAATAAAATTGGTGTAATATTGTCCTGCGACAATACACTACTAGATAAATGGTGCAGAATATTGTCTTTAAGATACAGATATGGGCTAAAATGTTCAGAACAAATACCATGTAGCACAGGAAATTCATTCCTAAGGATTAATAAATGGACCACAGGGACGGTACCCCGGCAGCAGCCATATCCAGTTCCTTCTGTAGAACAATTCTTAGGCCACATCAGCCTAGCAAAGCTCTGCTCCAGCTGCCTTCTAGGCCCAGGTGTGTTCATTCTAGGTCCAAACTGGTGCATGGAGTGGAGAGGAACTGCTTCGGAACCACTGAAGGGTCCCCACTTAAACAATCTTTTAGGGAATATTGTAAGCTCCACTTAATGAAAAGATACATACATAATTCATAATGAAATATAAAAGTCAATCCGCCAAAACACTAGCCAAATAATAAGAAACTAAGAAAATAAAGAGCTATCAAAAGAAGAACTATAAATGAATGTAAGTTATTTTTTAAGGTGTTTAATATTGCTAATCATCTGGAAAACACAAATCAAACTACAATCTGATACCATATCACATTGGTCAGAATTGATACCATTAAAATACTTTTTGTTTCTTTTTTTTATTCTTAAAAGACAAATTTACAATTACTCCCCTTGTCCCTAGCCCCCCTGCTCCCCCACTACCCCTCCTCCCTCTGCATGTATTGGCTTTTTTGGGAACCTAGTCTATATAGAATTCATTTTTGTGTTGTAAAACAGAAAATATAGTCATAAGTTTTCAACTATTTTTAAAATGTCCTTTAATATGTACGGTTTTACATAAGCTCTTCCTATATCATTTCCATTGATGTTAATTTGTCTTCAATAAATATTTATCACTCTTTTGTATCATAAAATTATTAAACTTTTGAAAAAACCTAGGTTGAGAAAAATATTGTCAATGGATTTGTTGTAAGTATATTTGAATAGCAATAAGACTGTGAGAAGCCTAAGTTCTTGCTAGGAATAAAATGAACTTGTAAAATAGAAATTTATATTCTTCTTGTTATTTTATGTACTTTTATTACATCATAGAGTATTTTCTCCCTGCATGTAATTTATCAAAGTTTATTAGAATATATTTGAATCCTAATAATTTTACAGTTCAAACAAATACTAATAATACCCATATGTAGAGCTTCTATAATAACTCTCAATAAATGCTCAGTTATAATCAGTCTCTAAGAATCTATTGAACATAATATGACTATCGTTTTAGTCACATATAAACTTCAACAACTGGGATTGTTTGAGTGTGAATGCTCTATTAGTGTAACCAACTTGAACACTTAAAGTATTTAAGTACTCAGTTGCTTGACCTGCTTGAGAAGTATTATGAGAAGGCATGGCTTTGTTGGTGGAAGCGTGTCACTGAAAGCTGGATTAAAAAGAGTTACAAAGACATTCACCATTCCCAGTGTCTGACTCTGCCTCCTGCTTGCAGAACAAGATGTAAGCTCTATGTAGGTTCTGCGGCCATATTTTTCTTCTGCCATCATGGAATCTATTGATCTTGAAACCAGAAGCCTTATATTACATGATTTATTTTTTTCTTCTCCTGAAGAAAGGGTTTCCTTTTTTTTTTTGATTTTTAATTGAGCTATACATTTTTTTCTGCTCCCCTTCTTTCCTCTACCCTCCCATTCAACTCTCTCCCATGGTCGCCATGCTCCCAATTTACTCAGGAGATCTCGTCTTTTTCTATTTCCCATGTAGATTAGATTGATGGGTGTCTCTCTTAGAGTTTTCATTATTGTCTAAGTTCTCTGGGATTGTGATTTATAGGCTGGTTTCCTTTGCTTTATGTCTAAAAGCCACTTAATGAATGAGCACGTGTAATATTTGTCTTTCTAGGTCTGGGTTACCTCACTCAGTATGATGTTTTCTAGATCAATTCATTTGCGTTCAAATTTCAAGATTTTTTTTTTTTTGCTGTGTAGTACTCCGTTGTGTAAATGTACCACATTTTCCTTAGCCACTCTTCAGTAGAAGGGCATTTAGTTTGTTTCCGGGATCTGACTATAACAAACAATGCTGCTGTACTTAAATAAATGTGCTACATGATTTATTTTATAATTTTCCTTGTTTATGGTACTTTAACAGAGCAAAATATAGGTAAATGAGACAAGCAAGTATAAAATTAATAAAATTCCAGTGAGTTGGTTCAACAGGGCCAGACACTTGTCACCAAGCCTGAAGAGTTAAATTTATCTCCATGAACTATAGGTATGAGAGAATGAACTTCAGTAACTTGTCCTTTGAAATCCATACACAAAACATGTCAAATTTGAGGGTGTATTTATGTGCCACATATGTACATGCATATATACAGATAATAAATAATTATACATTTTTTTTAAAAGTAAGGAAAATAATTTTAGCCTCTCTCTCCTCATGAGGTTTATGTGGTATCCAAGTACACAAAGTCATAAAAAATTAAATGTTCCAGAAAGGCATGTTATGAATTTAAAGACTATATTCTGTTGAGGGTCATTACCACATCATTTTATAAAACTCTCTACATGCCTTTTGGTTGAAGAGTGGTAACTGAAGAAAGAACTGTAATTTGGTTCCTAGAACCAAAGTAACTTGTGTCTGAATTCTTGACCTCTCTGCCATAGGAACTACCATAAACAACAGATAGGAGAGTGGTGTGGGACAATTGTCTGTATTCTGCAATTATATTTTTAAAACAATGCTGCTTGGTCAGTAGCCAGGCAGGAAGTATAGGCAGAACAAACAGACAGGTAGTAGAGTCGAGTCAAGGAAAACAGAATAATTCTGGGAAGAGGAATGCTTGGTTTGCAGTTCTGGCCCATCCACAAAAAAAATCAAGATGTGACTGCCTCACTGTAAAGGTACTGAGTCATGTGGTTAACACAGATAAGAATAATGAGCTAATATAAGTTATAAGAGTTAATAAGAAGCCTGAGCTAATGGGCCAATTAGTTGATAACTAATGTAGACCTCTGTGTGATTTCTTTGGGATTTAAGGATTGTGAGAACCAGGCAGGACAGAAAACCCCGACAACAGAAGAGAGTAATGAACTGTCTCAGACCCTTTAACTAAACACTAAATTATTACATTTTATGAAAAACCAATTGTTTGCCCTCTTGGAAAGCTTTTAATCACCTTCTCTACCTTTATTCCTGATATATATATCTATATACATATATATACACAAGTAATGTTAAATATATATATATATATTTATACAAATATATAATAATATTAAAATTTTATTAATACTATTAAAATTCTGTATATGTTAAACCACATTTCCTATCATATAAATCATGGTGTGAGTTATCAACTGTCAAAACCTAGAAAACATGGAATTAACAATAAAACAATCATCGAGAAAATTATTTTCTCCTTTCTCCCATTTTAAAATGAGTTGACAATTTAAAACATCCCATCTCAGATTCATAAGCATGTATAAGAGGGAATTACTGAAGATAGAGAAACAAAATCCAATGGAATAAGGCCTGATTTAAATAGGCAGAATAATACCCCATGGCTTTTCTTTAAGCAACTTGTTAGGAGCAATAAAATCTTTCTTCAGAAAAATACATATGGTCACTACCTATAAATAAAGTTTACATACATTTTGATATATCCTAGATTTTTTGAGGGCAGTTCACAGATGCAAAAATGTCTACAAAAATCTTTTCATATTTTGCCCTGAAGAGCAACTAAATATTTGCATTTGCATGGTGCTTTGGCTTTGCAATTTTCTAGTAAGCCCAGTTTTTCCTGGAACAAAAATAAATAAATAGTTTAAGCAAGTGACACCAAAGAAATGCTTTACGTGTGTTCACTCCAAATGATTCAATTAGTATCACAATGAATATTTATGGGAACTCCCTGGGATCCATGGCTCTGTCACATAAAGCTATTTGTTTTTACTGTTCTCCTGTGTACATTTGGGCAAAGATTGATGAAACACTGTAGTTAGTCTAAACTGAAAGATTCTTTTTAATAAATCTATCTTGCAGAAAAAAATCAATGTGTACATTTAGAAATCCACATTATCTAAGTAAAATATATGATAAATGTATAATATCTTATGGGTTATATTTTTAAATCTACTTTATAAATAGGGAACTATTTGACTAAGAAAAAAAATCAAACTGTGACTTTTTAACTATTTGGTCATTTCTTTATTTATTCAAGGATTTCACTATCAATTTAAAAAGTAATAAACCTAGTGCAAAAAGCGTGTACCAAGAAATATGCTGTAATAAAATAAGACAGATGGGTGGTTATCATTCTGTAGATCTGATATTAATTTTGTTTCCCACTTCAACCCATACTAGTCACTTCTGTCTACTTAAATGAATAGAAAAATAATTTCTAAAAAAAAGGCCTATACAGAAAGTTATGTCAAAATCCTCCTAGATATAAAAATATATGACCCATAAGATTTGTTCTTTCTGAGTTTTACATTGATAACAATCAGTACCTAAACATGAAGGTACCATGTTCACTGGGAATGTGGAGGTATATTCTTCTTAAACATCAGTAGGCAAATGTCATGCAAAGACAACAATTACTGAAGTAAAGTTGATATTGTTAGATGAAAATATATTAGTTAAGAAAATAGAAAAAGAAGTCTTTATGAAAGGAAGAATATATACACATTATATTCTAGTAGCATTGTGCTCTATTCGGTAAGGGTATAGCATCTTATTTTTATACCTGTAGATGCATGCACATATCAACCTTCATCGAAGTAGATTGATTTTTCAGTAACAGTACATGGGCATTCAGATCAGTCAACATTCAGAGGATGAGAAACTCTACAATCTTCTACCATCAATAGGATGCATATATCATATCTCTTCCTCACCATGTTCAATGATCATGAAAGATTAGATGTAAAGATTGTAAGAATCAGAGGAGGTGGTTGGCTACATTAAAATAGTGTCTTACAGATAAAACCGGGCCATTGTTCACATGAGTTAACAGCAGCTGATACAGCTAGCAAGACAGTTTCTTCATTATTATCATTATTGGAGAAGGAGAGAATTGAGGAGAACTTGAGGGAATGGGATAGTAGAGATGGAGGAAGGACATATGAGAGCAAGGAAAGAGATGTTTTGATTGAGGAGCCATTACAGGGTTTGAAAGAAACCTGGCTCTAGAATAAATTCCAGGAATCCACAAGGATGACCCCAGGTAAGACCCTAAGCAATAGTGGAGAGGGTGACTGAATTGGCCTTGCCCTGTAGTCAGACTAATGATTATCTGAAATATCACCATAGAACCTTTACCCAACAACAGATGGAAACAGAGGTAGAGAACCACATAGGAGCGCTGGACTGCATTCCCAAGTTCCAGTTGAAGAGTGGAAAGAGTAAAAATATGAGCAAGGAAGTCAAGACCTTGAGGGATTAACTGAGACAGTTTGCCTGAGCTAATGGGAGCTCACCAACTCCAACTGGACTGGGAGTGAACAAGCATGGGATTAAACTAGTCCCTCTGAATGTGGTTGACAGTTGGATTGTGGAGCCGGGATTTGTGTCTACTGCATGTACTGGCTTTTGGGGATCCCATTCTCTTTGGATGTATACCTTGCTCAATCTAGATATAGTAGGGAGGTCCTTGGACTTTCCACAGGGAAGGCTGCCTTCCCATTTCTTCGGATTGGAGGAAGTGGTGTGGGAGGGTGTTTGGAGGGAGTAGGTGGGGAGGGAGTGGGAATTTGCAAGGGACTTTTTAAGATCAAGCCAGAGAAATCCCTGGAATGGAAGTCGGATGTCATTCTTTAGCCCCACTACTACCTGAGAATCTATTATTGGTATTTAGTAGCTGTGGGAAATGGAAACGCTATCATCTTTAAGGATATGACCCCTGGTAAGTCAAGTGAACTAAAATGGATGGTCCCACTCTCAGGAACATGTACATAGTACATTCTAAAGTTGGTAGGTTATTCAAAATATAAAGATGAATGATGAATATCTTGAATATCACCATAGAACCTTTGTCCGGCGATGGATGGAGATAGAGACAGAGACCCACATTGGAGCACTGGACTGAGCTCCCAAGGTCCAGCTGAAGAGCAGAAAGAGGGAGAAGATGAACAAGAAAGTTAGGACCGCGAGGGGTTCGTCCGCCCACTGAGATGGCGTGACTGATCTAAGGGGAGCTCACCAAGGCCAGCCGGACTGGGACTGAAGGAGCATGTGATCAAACCGGACTCTCTGAATGTGGTCTGAATGTGGCTGACAATGGGGGGTGACTGAGAAGCCAGTGATAATGGCACTGCAATTTGATTTTAGTGCATGCACTGGCTTTTTGGGATCCTAGTCTGTTTGGATGCACACCTTCCTAGGCCTGGATGGAGGGGGAGGCCTTGGACTTCCCACAGGGCAGGGTACCCTGCCCTTTCTTAGGACTGGAGGGGTAAAGCAGAGGGTGAGTGGGAGAGTGGGGGAGTGGGGGAGTGGGAGGGAACTGGGAGGAGGGGAGGAGGTGGAAATTTTGAATGGTATTTATAAAGCAAAATAAATAAATAAAATGTTTGAAAAAAATGACATAAAGCCTGGGGTATATTTGGTGGATGCAAATCTGGGAGGAGTTAGTGGGAGTAATGGTGTATGAGTATGATCAAAATACATTCTATGACATTTTCAAAGAATTAATAAAATACATGCATACATGGAAAATAGAAAAAGACAAGATCTCCTGAGTAAACTGGGAGCATGGGGACTTTGGGGGAAAGTTGAAAGGGAGAGGACAGGCAGTTAGGGGAGGAGAGAAAAAATGTAGAGAGCTCAATAAAAATAAAAAATAATAAAATTATTTAAAATGGCAAATAATGCACAAGTATATGATATTCATAAATAATAAGCTATAGTGGCCTATGCTTAAGCTCACAAAATATTTCAATGTCTTTGTTAGGGAAGAGATTGAATTTCATCTGTTGTAAGTGGGTAAGAGTCAATGAATACACACATAGGCACAGCTTCATAAAATGCTATGACACCACACTAATTATACAAGATCAGTTAGAAAACAAGCATACACTAAATATACAAAACAGGTGCTTATTAAATATATTTATACTCATGATGAATTATAATAGGAATCATAGTATTACATAGGTACTATGGAATAATTATATATATTATTAAAGGAGAGGGAGAGGCTATATATATTTATATAAATAAATATATATATTAGTAAAGGAGAGGGAGAGACATGATGATAACTGGCCCTCTTTACTTCAACAGAGGCCAAGTTGGAAAGCCTCCTCCTTTAGAGGCAGTACCTCATGAACGTTGCATTTTCCATGCTGGAGTGCTGTCTGGCTAGATCTCAGGCAGATATTGTGCTATAAACACAAGTGCTGGGAATTTGTGTATGCAACTTCCCCATTATGTCATGATCACACTATATAACAATCCTCCCCGATCCCTCACTCTTAGAAATTTTCTGCTCCTTTTCTGCATCATATTCGGAGATGTGGTACAGAGAGCATTTGATAGATATTTTACATGTTGAGCTGATCTTTCTTCAATATCTTTTTTCTCTGAAATTTGAGTTACTGTGAAACTTTGTGGTATAAAATACAATTGCTGATAGCCTACACCCATGCCCATTGGAGAGTAAGAATTGAACTCAATATGGGGTTTTCCTAAGAGGAAAGGAAGAAGACACTATTTTGGGATGGAGTGAGGAATCAACACCAATATGAAAGAGTGTCAAGGGATGTGTTTTATTAAAACCCATTGTGTTTATGCACAGAAGAGTTATACAATGAAATTGAAATGACGAGGAAGTGATGAGTTATTTCAATTGGCGAAATACTTGGTGCCAAAGCTTGACCTGAACTGTACTCCCAGTACCCATGTGAAATGCTGGGTGATTTTGGAATGTAATCTTAGTAAATGGAGGAAAAGAGACCTGATGATCCTTTGACCTTTCACATTAGCCAGTCTAGTCAGAGACCTTGTCTCACTAATTAGTGGAAAGTGATTGAGAAAGTCTGTGGACCTGAACCTCAACCCTCCTTAAACATTCAAATATGTATACACCTACATCCACATTTTGAAATCATGAGAACACATATATACATATACATATTTATATACACAATAACTTGATTAGGAATTAGTGGATTGTAAAACTGGAAATCTTAAATTATATCACTGAAATTAAAAATGTTTATTGTGTGCATAGTTATGATCACCAACTAAACGTATACTAAAATATCTCAGGGTATATACAACCCCAAACCTACACACACACACGAAACATGCAGATTTCAACATCAAAGCCATCCAGGTGTATTATTTGTACTTATTATTGTTCAGACACTGTCAGTTTCAAGATAAGCATTGCTTTCTTTGCCTTATTTGTCTATTTTTTTAAAGAATTATGTATTCATGGAGAAGGCAGGTTACATGCTGAAGTAAGCACTGACCAAAGGGGGGAAAAATCCTTCATAATTAATTGAATAATTGAAAATGTTGGCCATGTTTTGGGACTCTTAGTAATATATTAATAGGTGATGAAAGTCCTCTCTTTTCACAGAGAGTTAGAAACTAAATGGGATGTAGGTCCTATTCAAGAAGAAACAAAAAACGACTTTGGTTATTGTACTGGCTGATTTCCTGAAATAGGTTTCCAAAAGACAGCAAACAGAAAAGGGAAGCAAACCCAGCACGACACTGACTTCTCAATTAGGCTTTTACTGTGAGGAATTGGGAAACAAATCATAGCTATTGTGTTAGGATCATCGAAGATTAATAACAGATTAAATTAACAATGAAATAGAAGTATAAAACTGAAGACAGGAATTTCCAGGAGCATTGGCAACCTTCGATCCTTCATGTATGACATATTTCAGGGCCGTTTTGATTTCTCACTTATTTTCAACTAATAAGGTTTTAGTTTAATGCATTTCACTAGAAAGTTGGTATGTTGGCACAAAATACTGACTTATGTTGAATCAGAATTCATCATAGCAGTTTCTCATCTGTTCCAAGCTGTGTGTTTTTCCTTTTGCTTTTCTCTGCTTTAAAGTTAAGTATTCTCAGACTGAATTGCAGAAGCTGCTATGACTCACCATATAGCTCTTTGTGCTAAATGCTTTTAAATTGAAACCACATTATACAGTGAATCTTAAAATATAGTTTGTGAAGAAACATATGTTATCACACAGTATGGTACTAATTCAGTTCAACTGACAAAGGATACAAGGAATTAGCAGGAAACATGAGATTTGGCACCAGTGTATTCAAATGAGGTTACAATATTTGTGCTGATGGTGATAATAACATATTCCATAATGATAATAATGATGATTATGATAATAATAATAATTCTGGAAAGTTTATCATAATAAAGCATAACATATTTGCATCAAATGAGGATCTTTAGGAGATCGATGCATCAAATATTTATTGTGCTGTGCAGGTAGAGTTCAGATTTCAAACAGAGGTCACAGTGTGGCATCATCTGATTCACTGCCTCCCAGGAAATAACTACTCAGGCTGGAGAGATGTCTTCACAGTAAGCACTGACTGCTCTTCCAGAGGATCCAGGTTCAATTCCTGGCACCCACACAGCAGCTCTCAACTGTCTGAAAATCCATTTCAGGGGATCTGACACCTTCACACATTTGCATACAAAATAAAGTTAAATAAATCATTAAAATTCTTTAAAAAATAACTACTCAATAAGGGATTTCTTTTTGTTCTCTTTCCTTTTTTTAAAAAAGATTCATAAAGCACAAATTGTTTATATTCTCTTTAATAGCAGCTAATATTTATATGTATGACTTATTTGGTATGTAACTGTAAAGATCTTTTGTATTTATTACATTGAACTAATAATTACTATATTGAATTAATATTCAATGTGTATAAGTATCCATATTAATTGATTCATTCAACATTTACATAATTATTTGCATCATTTCTAAATGTGTTCTAAAATAGTTGATGAAGAATAAATAAAATATGAAATTTGTAGTTAATAAAATTTAATGATAACTGAAATTTTAAATAAATAGATCACAACGACTTCTTTTCTTTCTTTCTTTTTTTCTCATTTTTTTATTATTGTTAAAAGAAGAATTTACATTTACTCCCCTTGTTCGCGGCCCTCCCGCTCCCCCACTACCCCACCACCCTCCCCCTGCTTCTTTAAGATGGAGCAGGATACCCTGCCCTATGGGAAGCCCAAGGCCCTCCCCCCTCCATCTCGGTCTAGGAAGATGTGCATCCATATAGAATAAGTTCCCA
>JAQHUG010000185.1:2450246-2468505 GCA_028555095.1 Dicrostonyx torquatus
TTAATGGGGATTGCATTGAATCTATATATTGCCTTTGGAAGAATTGCCATTTTTACTATATTGATCCTACCAATCCAAGAGCATGGGAGATTCTTCCATTTTCTGGTATCCTCTTCAATTTCTTTCTTCAAAGACTTAAAGTTCTCTTGAGGATATTTTATTTGAGCATATATTTTTCTCTGGTGTATCATGATTTTGGCTGTATGAGATATTTTTCTAGAATGGAATTGCTTAAAGTATCTCATTTTCTAACACAAATTCTATAATGGGAAAATCTAAACAAGGAATAACTGTGGAGTTTGTATCTGCTGCTTGTCTGAGGATCTGGAAGCGGAGGAAGGATAGATAATAGCTGGCAAACTGCAGCAGTTTGTGTGTGCTACTCTAAATGGGCATAGTGCCTTGGTTGAAACGACTCCAACAGTTGAGCTGCCAATTATAGTTCCTAAAATCACAACTACATAAGTTCCTGGATTCTTCAAACCAGCCATCTTTCCCATTGTGTAAATTCTTACACACCATTTCCAAAAAAAAAAAAAGTATAACTATCCCAGCCACCAAAAAAGAAGCCAATTACAAAATATAATGCAGCTTTATTTCATCCATTCCTCTTGAATCAATGCTTTAATACAGATGATTAGTAAAGACTGATCTATGGGAGGATTGATAGTGTATATAGGACTATCTTTTAAAACATCTAAAGTCACCCATGAAAAAATGTGAACATTGATGGAGAAATGCATCGAAAATCAAGAATTATAGAATATATTGATTGCTTGAGAGTGGAGGAATGAACCAAACAGCTAAAATACAAAGATCATGGAACAATAGTCAGCGTCTTTTGAGGGATATTTTGCTATATTTTGGGTCACATAACATATGTACCTTATTTCTCGTCTCAGTAAGTTATCAGAAGACTTATTACAGGGTAACTGTACTTATGGATCTTTAACGCCAGCTTGGGAGCAGCCAGAGATGTAATGCTCTGTGCAGAGGCATGAGACCAATAAATGTGCTCTTGTTTGTTTGAGTGATTTTGAGTTTTTGAGACAGGACCTTGCAAAGTTGCTTAGACAGGCCTGAAACTCACTGTGTAGATCAATATAACCTTCAAATATACCATTTCTTTAGGCTCTGTTTCAGAAGTGCGAAGAAGACAGCCATGAGCCAACATGGTAGAGACTATAACAGAAGCAATAAACATGAAATATAAAAGTTTATAGATGAGTTAATCTTTAATTTAAACTCAAATCCTTATTCAACATTTGAGCTCAGCAAACAGAATAGTATTTTTATTTTGTGTTAAGAGATCTCAAACAAGGTTACTTTAATAATTAGAGTATTTTCATAATAATTTATGCATATAACAATTTACTTACAATGCTTAGTAAAAGAGTCATTAATATTTTTCAAAGCTATTTGTATACTGACACCTGTACATGTTACTTAGAACTAAGTAAAATTTATTTGCAATATTGAAGATATTCTTAAATGATTAAGGATCTTATCAAATTAAAGAGCTGAGAATATTTAAATATTTTAATAATAAATATGTATAAAATTTTTCTCTTGTTCAAGTTCTTACACTGTACTGTCAATGTACTTTTATATACTATTATATGTACATCTTAAAATATTTTCAACTAAAGAAATAATCAAATAACCAATAAAGAAATGTTTATTTATGTACTTGTAAAGCTACTGTCAAATATTTTTGCAGAGCTTGCTGTCTCGTATAGATTTCAGGATGTGCCACGTTGTGATTGATGAAGAAATGATTGCTTAAAATGTTCCACACCATTTGGAGACAAACTCTCTTAAAATCAACGCTATGGAACACTGGAATTTTAGTCTTTTTAAATCAGATGCTAGTATAGATTTAATTTATATCTTGAAAGATGGATTATTAAACCAGAACTTGAAACTTGACCAGGAGAAAATGCTTAAAGTCGGAGGAAATAATGACATCTTATTTAGGCATTGCTTATGCGACTGAGCATACATAATCAATAGAAGTGACTGTAAAGGACACTAACCTGTATCAAAAGTGCAATATATACTATGAAGCATGCTGTCTAGGGAAGAAGGCAACTGAGTTATTTCTTAAAGAATGAGCATTAGCCACATTTTTCCTATTTCTACTTAACCTTAATGTTACCCAGAGGGAAAAGGTCCTGTTATGCCTACCCCGAATCTAAATTGTACCAAAAATTCATGTATAATTTTCTTTTTGAGTGCTTTCAGAATAAAATATAAGTTAAAAAAAACTTTAAGTACACATAATGGTGGGTTAATACTACCTAAAATATCTTAAAATGTGGTTAGACTATGAAAGCCAGAAATCAAATATGCTTTTATTTTTTCTTTAAGCATGTATTAACTTTTTTAAATCATCCATTTTGTTCTAGGTTATCATAAAGAAAAGGGAGCTGTCGATCTTTCTGGCTGAAAATTATGTTCTTTGCTTCCTCCGGCAGCAGATAGGAGTAAATACAAAGACTCACAGTTAGACATTATGAAGAGAGAGAGAAACCCTAGAACACAGAGCTCTAAATGGGATGCCTCCATCAAATCTGTCCCCTGAAAACTTAGTGAACCCCATGGAAGAAGAGTCAGAAAGAGTGAAAGAGCTGTATTGGAAGGAGGACACCAGGAGAACAAGGTCCCCTAAAACAATGGCTTGAGCCAGGCGGTGGTGGTGCACGCCTTTAATCCCAGCACTCGGGAGGCAGAGGCAGGCGGATCTCTGTGAGTTCGAGACCAGCCTGCGCTACAAGAGCTAGTTCCAGGACAGGCTCCAAAGCCACAGAGAAACCCTGTCTCGAAAAATCAAAAAAAAAAACAAAGAAATAAACAGAAAAAGAACAATGGCTTGAGCTCTTCTCTCACATCAACTCACAAAGACTGAGCAACAAGCACAGGGCTACACAGGTCTGTACCAGGTCATCAATTTATATAGTATAGCTTTAAGTTTAGTAGTTTTATGGGACTCTTTAGTGTATGAATGAGTGGTTCTATGTTTCTTGTGCCTTCTTTTGTGGCTCTTTTCCTTCTACTAATTTGCTTTATCCAGGATTCATGTGATGGTTTTGGTTTTATCTTACTTCATTTTATTTTGTTGAAAATTATGCTCTTTAATAATAAAATAAAGAAAATGATATCAAAATATGATTTCAACGTGTTACTGTTTCATCTGTTGGCAATCAGTCAGTATTTTTTCCCCCAGTTAATTCTTGCCATGAAAAGTCCACACCAGATGAAGGAAATTCTCTTGTGAGCCACCACCTCGAGACTTGTTTGCTTTAGAACACACTGACCCATCTGAGAATCAATACTCAGAGCAGTATACACCCAGCTCCTGAAAGTGCTGGTCATGACTCCACATGAGTCTCAAAACTGAATATCACGGCAATTAAAAATCTATCAAAAGAAAATGATTTCTAAACATTCAAAACGTTAATTCAAATTTAAATATGCAGATAAACCAAGGTAGTTCCTAAGGGCTATCCAGGGGTGTCTTGCAGTAGTTCTGCACTATTTTCATCCTAAATATTTACCGTGCACAATTGCACTGTGCATGGCATCAACGTAGCAACTCAAGCCTCTATTTCCCAAAACAACCCAGTTCAGACTCGAGACTGTTGGAAACTATCAACTGCACTGTTTTTTTTTTTTTTTTTTTGGATTTCATAAGCCTGTTTGCCTTCACAGAAATATAATGGTTTAGCACAAACAGACTTTTATTATTTTCCTGTCCTTAAATTTCCATGTATATGATATTAGTACAACTTTGAACTATGTTAGGTCAAGATGCTGTGCTTTGAAAATTGTGTTCTGAACAGCTAGCCTGAGCTTCATAAAACATTTTAATGAAGTTTGGCTTCAGTTTTAGGAGAGAATTAACAGCAGTCTCCGCAATGTTCCTAACATACTCTTTCCAATTCTTTTGTTTTGCTATGTGTGATTTAAAGCCTTAAAATTTGCACAATTATGAAGTCAAAGCATCAATTTACTCTAGAAAAGTTCACAGTATGCCTGCTGTGTTAAATATTTAGCTGTGATTTAATAATTTATGTAAATTATGCACCCATGTTATATATGTAAATTCTCTTTAATCTTTAAGAAGTCATAAATTTATATCATATCAAGGAATTTTTTAAAGTAACTCTATGAATTATTGAAATAATTTTTATCAATTCTGTGTACTTGTTTTATATACCTGTATTCTCCTGAACATGTTACATTTTTTCATATAGTGATTGGAAGATGCAATAAATTACTTGCATCCTTTTATGAAAAGCTGGTCATGATTATATGTGCACTAGTAAACTAACTTTTTGAGGGGCAAAGACAGACAGAGCCCTCGACTGCTTTGTAGAGCTAGGAAAGTCAGTGTTCCATATTCTAGACCAGTGTGGATTCCTTTTACAAAGAAAAAAATATTAAAGGTGAAATGTACTTTGATATTGTACTATGGCTCACATGTATGAGCCAACACATACATGTATAACTTCATGTTTATCTCTGCAAACACACATAGGCAGGCGAGGGGAGGAGTGAGAGAGAAAGACTGAGAGAGAGAGGAGAGAGAATCAAAACATTTTCTCTGGTTCAAAGAAACCAGAAGTAGGAAAAAGGTGAAACATACTCTAGAAAAATAGGATCCAAATCTTTTTGCTGTTTGAGTCTCTGAGCGCATTAGGATATTCCTCTACTACCGTTCATCTATGTATGGAAAACATTCTTACATTTTTATGAATTTGTCCTTACACTAGAAGTATTAGGATTTCATTACTTGAACTGCTAACTCCCCTTTTACCTCTAATGTTGCTTATTTTACTTCTAGTATGTTTCTCTGCATTGGAAATATTAAAAGATTAAAATATGTATTTACTGAATATATGGCTCTTCAAAAGTCTTTGTGTGTGTTTGTGTGTGTGTGTGTGTGTGNGTCTTTGTGTGTGTTTGTGTGTGTGTGTGTGTGGGTGTGGGTGAGAGAGAGAGAGAGAGAGAGAGAGAGAGAGAGAGAGAGAGAGAGAGAGAGAGAGAGAGAGAGAGAGAGAGAGAGAGAGAGTTACTCTGTAGCTTTAGAGCCTGTCCTGGAACTAGCTCTTGTAGACCAGTCTGGCCTCGAACTCACAAAGATCCACTTGTCTCTGCCTTTTTAAACCACTACAACCAAGGACAACAACAGAATCAGACCGTGAAACAGACTATGTGAACTAGTCCCAAGATGACTAGAGTTTTATAGACAGCAGTCAGTCTGAATATAGCTGAATAGTTAGTGAAACAAGAAAAAATCAAAAAAACAAAAGCTATTTGTACTTAATAATGTTATCCAGTCTTTAGTGGTAACATATTTTATATTCTTTTTGACATGCTGACTTACTGGACAGTTTTTCATTATTTATCTGGAATAAAGCCATCAATTTCAGAGATCCAAGGAGGAAGGACACCAGGACTCCCAAAGCATGCATGCTTGAGGATCTGCATGAGAATCCAGAATATAAATAAACACAATGTTCAGTGGAGCAAAAATAGTCAAAATGTATGCAAATTTATGTGGATTAACACAGAAAACTCTGAAATAAACCCCAAGAGCATTATAAAAATAATGGCAATTGGATGAAATCATAATAGACTGATTGAATAAAATGTTTTTTAAAAAAATCTAGAAAGGCAGGAAAGAATATGGCGCATGGCAAGGAGCTGGAGAAGAAAATGAGAGTAGAGAAGCTGCTGGCTGAGAAAATGGCTGTTAATGGTGGATGTGGGGACACTGGAGACTGGGAAGGTCGCTGGAACTATGTAAAGAAGTTCCTCAAACGATCTGGACCCTTCACACACCCGGATTTCGAACCAAGCACTGAATCGCTCCAGTTCTTGTCAGAAACATGTAAAGTTCACATCATGGGAGCTGGTGGCTTAGGATTCGAGCTCCTAAAAAACTGGCATTGTCTTGTTTTAGACAGATCCATATTATAGACATGGACACCATAGATGTTTCCATCTAAATATGCAGTTTTTATTTAGCCCTAAAGATGTTGGAAGACCCAAAGTTGATGCTACTGCAGAATTCCTAAATGATCAACTTCCTAACTGCAATATGGTCCCACATTTCAGCAAGATTCAAGATTTTAACGATGCTTTCTACCAACAATAGTATTGTGTGTGGCCTAGAATCTATTATATCCAGAAGATGGATCAATGGAATGCTGATATCTCTTCTAAATTACAAAGATAATGGTGTTTTGAATCCAGGCTCTACTGTCTCTTTGATAGACGGAGGGACCGAAGGCTTTCAAAGAAATGTCTGGGTGATTTTGCGTTTCTTTTAGAGTTTCCAACTTGGCTAAGTACAGGTTTTTAAAATAAGACCTTGTGATGCTCTGGATTCCCTCTATGTCTTGTGCTATGTCACCCTTTTCATTTCTGATATTATGAATTTGTATATTCTTTCTCTGTCTTGTAGTTGTTTTAGGTAAGTATCTATCTTGTTGATATTCTCAAAGAACCAACTCTTTTATTCATTGACTTTTGTATAATTCTTTTTGTTTCTCTTTTAATGAGTTCAGAACTCAGTTTGATTATATCTTGAAGACTACTTCTAGTGGGTGTGCTTATGGTTATTTTGGTGGAAAAGTCAGGTGTGCTCTTAACTTGCTAGTATGAGTTTGCTCCATTTATTTAATGTAGGCACTTAGTACTCTGAAATTTATCCTTAGCACCACTCTTAATGTTTCCAATAATTTATATATGTTGTGTATTCATTTTCATTGGATAATAGAAAATTTTAAATTTCTTTTTTCTGCCTTGATCCATTTTTTCTTTGTTCAATTTTTTAAATTATTTTTTTAAAAAGAAAACACTGTCTTTTTTTCATTTTACACACCAATCCCAGCTCCCACTTCCTCCCTTCCTCCCATACCCTGGATACAGTCCTCATAGAGGGCAAGGCACAATGCTTAGTGGAAGGCCCAAGCCCTCCCTACTATATCCAAGATGAGCAAGGTATCTGTCCAACGAGAATGGGTCCATCTCCCAAAAGAGTACAAGCAGTAGGGACAAAACCTGGTGTCACTGCCAGTGGCTCTGTAGTCTGCCATAGCCATACAAGGTCACCCACATTCAGAGAGACTAATTTGAACTTACGGTGTTTTCTTTAATGTCCAGCTAGAGTAGGTGAGCTCCCATTAGCTCAGGTAAGCTGTGTCAGTGGGTGTCTCCATCATGTTCTGAACACCTCTGCTTATATTCTCAGTCCTCCCACTCTTCACCTGGACTCTGGGTGCTCAGTCCAGTGCTCCAATGCAAGTCTCTGCCTCTGTTTGCATCAGTTCTTGGGTGACAGTTCTGTGGTGATATTTAAGATATTTATCCATCTGACTACATGAGAGGGCCAGATCGGATACCCTCTTCTCTATTGGGTCTTCTCTATAGGGTCTGATCTGTAGTCATCCTTGTAGACTCTTGTGAATTTCCCTAGTGCTAGGTTTCTCTCTAGCCCCATAATGACTCCCTCAATTAAAATATTTCCTTGCTCTCATCTCTGTCCTTCTTCCATCTCCACTATTCCATTCACTCAAGTTCTCCTTCCCTCTGCTCTTTTTCCTTCATCTTCCCCTTCTGATTCCCCTACCCCTCCACCAGGCTCCCAGTTTTATCAGGCAATCTTGTCTATTTCCCTTTTCCAGGTGGATCTTAATGTTTTTCTTAGGATTCAATTTGTTACTTACCTTCTCTAGGGTCATGAATTGAGATTTAATCTTTTTTTTACAGATAGTATCCACTTGTGAATGAACACATACAATGTTCATCTTTCTGGGTCTGGGTTACCTCACTCAAGATGGTTTTTATTTTATTTCCATCCATTAGCATGCAAATTTAAAGATGTCACTGTGTAGTACTCTAAATTGTAAATGTGCCACATATTTTAAATTCATTTTTCAATTAAGGGGCATCTAGGTTGACAAATAATGCTTCTATGAACATAGTTGAACAAATGTCCTTTTAGTATGATTGAGCATTTTTGGGGTATATGCCCAAGAGTGGAATTGCTGGGTCCTGAGGTAGGTTGATTCCAAATTTTCTGAGAAACTGTCATAGTGACTTCTAAAGTGATTGTACAAGTTTGCATTTACACCAGCAAGGGAGGAGGGTTCCCCTTACTCCACATCCTCTCCAACATAAGATATAATTGGTGTTTTTGCTCTTAGCCAATATGACTGGTATAAGATAGTATTTCAGAGTTGTTTGAATTGCATTTACCTGATGGATAAGGATGTTGAGCATTTCCTTAAGTGTCTTTTGGCTATTTGAGATTCTTCTGTTGAAAATTCTCTGTTTAATTCTGCAACCCATTTTTTAAAATTGGGTTATTTGGAATTTTGATGTCTAATTTCCTGGGTTCTTTATATATTTTGGAAATCATTCCTCTGTCTGATGTGGAGTTGGCAATGAGCTTTTCTCATTCAGTAGGTTGCCTTTTTGTCTTATTGACTGTGTCCTTTGCTTACAGAAGCTTTTCAGTTTCAGGAGGTCCAATTTATTTACTTCTGCTCTCAGTGTCTGTACTACTACTGTTATATTTAGGAAGTGGTCTGATGTGCACATGCATTCAAGGTTACTTGCCACTTTCTCTTGTATCAGGTTCAGTGTGTTCACATTTATATTGAGGTCTTTAATCTATTTGTACTTGGATTTTGTTCATGGCAATAGATATTGATCCATTTTCAATTCTTCTACATGTTGGCATCCAGTTATGCCAGCACCATTTGTTGAAGAAGCTTTCTTTCTTTCATTATATAATTTTAGCTTCTTTGTCAAAAATCAGGTGTTCATAGGTGTGTGGATTAATATCCAGGATTTTGATTTACTCCATTGGTCAACCTGTCTATTTTATGCCAGTCCCAGGCTGTTTTCATAACTATAGCTCTGTAATAGTGCTCGATGTAAGGGATGATGATACTTCCGGAAGTTCTTTCATTTATACAGGATTGTTTTGGCTATCCTGTTTTTTTCCCCCATTGTTGAATATTATTCTTTCAAAGTCTGTTAAGAATAGTGTTGAGATTTTAATGGGGATTGCAGTGAATCCATAGATAGCTTTTGGTAGGATCGCCATTTTTACTCTGTTGATAACCACCTATCCAAGAACATTGCAGATCTTTTCATTTTCTGGTATCTTCTTCAATTTCTTTCTTCAGACACTTAAAGTTCTTAAACATTTCTTTCACTTTTTTATTAGTGTTACCCCAATATATTTTATGTTATTCATGCCTATTGTGAAGGGTAAAGTCTCTCTGATTTTTTCTAAGCTTCTTTATGATTTATATGTAGGAGAGCTACTGATCTGATCTTGCATCCTGCCACATTACTGAAAGTATTTAACAGCTGTAGGAGTTCCCTGGTAGAGTTTTGGGGGTCACTTATGTTTACTCTCATATCATCTGCAAATAGTGAAAATTTGAATTCTTCCTTTTCAATTTATATCCCCTTGATCTCTTTTGGTTGTCTTATTGCTATAGCTAGAACTTCAAGAACTGTGTTGAATAGACATGAGAGGGGACATCCTTGTCATGTTTCTGATCCTAGTGGAATCTCTTTGAGTTCCTCTCCATTTAATTTGATGTTGGCTGTCTGATTGCTGTATATTGCTTTTATTATGTTCCTTGTAACCCTGATCTCTCCAAAACCTTTATCATGAAGGAGTGTTGGATTTTGTTGAATGCTTTTTCAGTTTCTAATGAGATGATCTTATGTTTTTCTCTTTATTTCAGTTGATTTATATAGTAGATTACATTGATAGATTTTCTCATCTTGACCCATTCCTGCGTGTCTGGAATCAAGCTGACTTGATCATGGTAGATGATTTTTTTATGTTTTCTTGGATTTAGTTTGCTAGTATTTTATTGAGTATTTTTACAACCATATTCATGAGTGAGATTGGTCTGTAATTCTCTTTCTTGGTTGAGTTTTTGTGTGGTTTCAGTATCAGTGTAACCGTAGCCCCATAAGAAGAGTTTGGCAATGTGAAACAATTTGAGGAGTATAGGTATTAGCTTTTCTTTGAAGTTCTGATAGAAGTATGCATGAAACCATCCAGCCCTGGACTTTTTTTGTTTGAGAGGCTAAGAAGGTATAATCTTTTATGGTTAGGTGAATTGCTCCATGAATATCTTTTCACCTGATTTATCATGTCAGTTTGTTTCAGTGTTTCTTTGTTTAGTTTTTGCTTGGATGAAATGGTGAAAGTGGGGTATTGAAGTCTCAATCTGCCAGTTTGTGTGGGTTAATATGTAATTTAAGCTATGGTACTGCTTCTTTTACAAAAGTGTGTGCTCTTATGATTGGGGCATGGATGCTAAGAACTGAAAGGATATCTCAGTGGATTTAACCTTTGATGAATACGTAGTGTCCTTTCCTTTCTCATTTGATTAATTTTGGTTTGAAGTTTATTTTTTTTAGATATTAAAATGGATATATCAGTTTGCTTCTTTGAACCATTTTTTGATTTTTCTTTTTCCAACCCTTTACCCTGAAGTAATTTATATCTTTGATGTTCAGGTGTGTTTCTTTTAGTTAGCAGAAGAATAGGTACTGTTTCTTTTTCCTTTTATTTATTCATTTAATCTTTGGATTTTTATTGGGGAATTGAGACCTTGGATTTTGACCGATATCAGTGACTAATGAGTGCTAACTCCTGCTATGTATGTCCTATGGAGATTCCTAAACAACCTAAGGTACTTCTAGGGCAGAAAATAATTCTCTGTAAACTGAAATTTGGGATCCACTACTGAGGAAAAAGGTCCATACAGTTCACTGAACTGAGAGACGTAGAGCTTGTTTAGGCCTGGAACATTTACCATACATTCCAGTCTCTTTGGTGTGAGCAGGTACTCTGTAGGCTCCAGGAAAGGGAACCTGGACACCAACCCATTCAACCCCCCCACCCCCACCTTTAATCTATCCTGTGGTAAGATATCCTGGATAATGGTGCAGCACACTTGGGGAAGTGGTCAACCAATATTTGGTTTAACTCAGGAGATAGCCCCGCCTCAAGAGGTAGCCCCTATACTACACTGCCTGGATGATCAAGGGCCAGAGACTTGATAGCACAAAGACTTAGTGTAGAACAAACACAACTGGAAAAAAAAACAATGAAACATCTCACAATGATATTTTGCTAAACTTATAGATGCGAGCCTTGCTCAGTTGTCATGAGAAAGACTTTCTCTGGAAACATATGGGTGCAGGCACAGAGACCCACAGTGAGACATTAAAAGAGTGAGAAGGTCTAAATTAGAGGTCCTTCCTCCTCTGAGCTCAGGGGACCCTATGAAAGAGGAAGAAGAAAGATTGTAGGAGCTACAGGGGATGGAGGACACCAGGATAACATGGCCCACTAAATCAGCTAAGCAGTGCTCACATGGCCTCACAGGGACTGAAGAAAGAATGGACTCTGTATGAGAGTGATCCGCATACATGTTATGGGTGTTAGCAATGTATTCCTTCAGTGGAAGGAGGTGTTCCTCTGAGTCTTTGGCCTTTTATTGGGGTTCTTTGTCCTGTCCTGATGTGAAGACTTCTGCCTTTTCTTACTGTTTTGTCCTGGTAGACTATTTTCTCTTGGATGCCTGCTCTTTTCTGAATTGCAAATGGATGGAGAGAGAATCTGGGGGAGTGGAGAGGTGGGGAGGCAGCTGGGATGAGTGAAAGGAGTACAAACTCTACTAGGAATGTTTTGAGTTAGGTAATATATTTTTAGTAAATGTGTGTATGTATGTATTTATGTATATGTGTGCATCTCTAAGATGCAGAGACTGAGACTGAAAGGTGTAATATAGAATCTCAGAGTTGTTTTGATTTGCATTTCTCTGATGACTAAGGATGTTGAGCATTTCCTTAAGTGTCTTTTAGACACTTTAGATTCCTCTGTTGAGAATTCTCTGTTTAGCTCTGTACCTCATTTTTTATTGGATTATTTGTTCTTCTTTCGACCAATTTCTTAGTTCTTTGTATATTTTAAGATCAGCCCTCTGTCTGATTTGGGATGTGTAAAGATTTTTTTCCTATTCTGTAGTCTGTTGTTTTGTCTTCTTTACTGGGTCCTTTTCTTTACAGAAATTCATCAATTTCAGGGGGTCCCATTTATTAACTGTGCTCCTGAGGTTATATTAAGGAAGTGGTCTCCTGTGCCAATATGTTCAAGTTTACTTCCCACTTTCTCTTCTATGAGGGTCACGGTGGTTGACTTTATGTTGAGGTCTTTGATCCATTTCCACTTGAAATTTGTGCATGACAATAGATATGGATCTATTTTCATTCATCTGCATATTGATATCCAGTTATGCCAGCACCATTCATTGAACATGCTATCTTTCTTCCACTTCCTGTTTTTTGGGAATCTTTATTTTTTTAAGGAGATGGTAAAAAGAAGGAAGATATTAAGTTTGAACATAATGTTCTGGGAATTAAGCCTGGGAATTTCCAGGCTAGGATGGTTGAAATGCACAGCAAAAGTTTTTATGTATGATCATAGTTATTTTTCTTTACTGCAGGATCAATTCTAAAATTTTCTAAAAACATATTAGATTCTTTTTGGGTGTCTGTAGGACTTCTCTTATATTTATGTTCTCAATTTCCTGAATATCACACACTTTAAAATGTCTGTTGTGCAGTGTCAACCTGTGGCTATAAACTCTTCCCAATTTTGAAACAGACTTAATTTCCAAACAGAGAACAGCTAACACGATGGTGATTTGTTCTCAGTTTAAAAGAACAAGTGGGTCCAGGAAAATTCTAATACAATGCTGATGAAACAGGTATTTACAGGATAACATGAGTCCAAAGACAGGATTAAAATGAAGTTCCAAAAATTTGGATTTTTAGCAATCTATTCTTGAAATCATGAAATCATAGGGACATATGAACTTATAGATTTGGAAAATAGTTTCTGCCTAAATAAATAATTTAATTTATCATTCTTTTAGAAGATTATAACAACCTCTAATTGTTCATGATTAAATTCCTAACATCTCAAATTTTATATTTCCCTCTTTTTAAATATCTAACTAATAACTAACATGTAATATTTTCTATATTAAAGCTTTAATATATATAGAGTTCATAAATCAGCTCCATTAGGGTCTACTCTAGTGACACTTACAAAGGCTTGTGCAATGACAATGTAGGAATCATATACTTTTCTAGTACCTGCATGGGTTAGGCTATTTTAAGACATTAATTTAAAACTTGCTTCTAATTAACAGAAACTTTTTCTTGTTATAAGCTTTAGAGACTTTTTAAGGTAATTATAGTGTTTGCTACCTATTATCTAACCACTGCTTTTATCTACACAACAATAGTCTTAATAGCTTCTTTAACTTTGTCTTTTATTAATAAATTTTATTAAGTTTGATTATAATTTCTCATTCATTCTGATTTTAACATAATGTCACAGTTAGATATAGTTGTCCTGTCTTTAACATTATTTATCAATTTGCAAAAGGTTAATTTTAAACTTTTTTTGTGGCATGCTGATTTACAAATGAAGTTTTTTAATTTTAAACTCTTATAATTAATTTTATAATTGCATATAGGTTTTCAAATTTATTTTTCAATGTTTCCTATAATTCTCTCTAGTGTCATCAGTATTTGTTTAATATGCACTTACATGTGTAATATTTTTAAAGATTTAATGTAATTTTATTTTATCAATATATGTGGATGTCTGTCTTTGTTTATATGCACCACATTTGGGCAAAGGCCTCAATGGACAACGGGGGTTGTCTGGTAAGCTGGGACAAAATTTACAGGTGCATATGAGAAACAGACACACACACACATACATATATGTATATGCACACACACACACACACACACACACACATATATATATATATATATACATACATACATACATAGCAATATTTCTCTGCAAGGGCCTCAATAGTTCATTAGTGCTGAACTATCTCTTTACCCCTAATCCATTTATCTATAACAATGCTTTGTTCCTTTTAAAATTACTTTATCATGCACTTTATTTTTATAGTTAGTGGCTTCTTTTTACACTTAGTTATTATACACCTATGAATTAGTTCCAAATTTTATTACTTTAGTGTATATATTCTTAAAACTGCAGGAGATAATGACATGTTTTCCTTTTTTGTTCCCTCCCCGCTCCACACATTTTGGCATCAAGTTTGAAAAAAAAGTCATATTGTTTACTCTAAGCAACATTGTATACTGTAATGCCTTTGGTATTGTCTCAATCCAAATGCTTTATATTTTTTGGGGTAATTGTTAGTGTATTGTTATTGGGTACTTGATTATACTATCATAATTAAATGAATAAAATATACAAAAATAAGGATATATGACCAATACATAAGATATGAAACATAATAGTGAATAGAAAAAAATGGATCACATTACAATGAGGTAACACTTAATACTTACTCAGTTGTTTCTAACATCCAATGTCTTAATTGTAACAAATGTTTATGAAACTAATACCTATGATATATCTTTACATTGTTAGTATTTGGGAAGTGTGGTAAAAAATGTTGATATGTAATAATAATAATAATAATAATAATAATAATAATAATAATAATAATTATAATAATAATAATGTGTCAGAATAATTGCCTGGAATATAATCAGATATTTCATTTTGGGGTATAAACCTTCATAAACATAGATATAAGGATATATGTACAGTCTTATAACTTCTTTTGCAACATTAAACAAAAAGTGAAAATAATGTAAATATTTACTGATTAAAAATTGATGTAATTATAATATCCCCTACCTCCAGCACACACATGGCCATCAATGCCTGAGGCAAGTCAGAAAGCTAGCCATGAGGTCAGAGAGTGGGGGAGATGCTACTGCCTATCACCAGCTGTAACACTCAGGAGAGTAGGACCTGTACCGCTCCTGGCCAGCACAGTAGACCCAACTCCATTGGCAGAAGTGTGACTGAGCTAATGTTGATACTATGAGAATGGAAGACCTTTCCTCCTTACTCACAAGACATGTGGTGGCATGGGCAGGAGAGAGAAAGAGACCCCTGCCTGCTGTTGTCAGAGTGGGAAAGCTGGATCCGTCCCTCATCTACTGCAGCATTCAGGAAAGAGGCACCTATGCCACTCCTAGGCAACACAGAAGAGCTGGCCTTGAAGGTGTGGGTGTGGGAAATCTAACCTTGAGAACATGAAAGAAGGAGAAGTGGTCCAGCCCCTTGCACATTGCTGCAAAGGCAATGTAAGGGAACTAAACCTGTAAACTTGGTGGTGAGGACTGTTGTAGGAATTCCTATAGCCAGTAGCCTTTAAGTTACCTGCCCACATGGGCATGGACTCATTTATTGTATATGTCAACATAAAGCAGTGTTCACTCTCTCCCAGCAGAGTACTCCCAGTACGTCTACACTTAAATAAACAGCCCTCAATTATACTCAATTCTGAGATAGTGTGAGATTTCTTTTTAGTGTCCTTCAACTGCTGCCCATGTGGGACCGAACTCCATACCTCCTGGGTCGACCAGCTTAAAGGCCTAATTGGTCCACAGCCCAGAAAATCTCTCCCCCGACCTGCTTGGCTTGCTTTTACCTACTAAGCAGTTTTTTGTAAAACCTCCACCACAGTGGAGCTAAGTGCATGAGGCAACTTGGAAATTTCCCAATCTCACAAACATCCCCCCAACCCCGACCACTGCATTCTCTGCTGGGTGGTGACTTCCACTGCTTCTGGTTTGTGCTCCCTGCCCATGAGTTCTGGGCTTCTTGCTCTGAGTACAGAATTCATTTAATTGCTTTTAATTTCTTAAGCAAAGCATATTTCCCAATATTTAACCAGCACCAAGGCGATAAAAAATCAAAACAGCTCAGCACTGTTTGTGGCACCAAGTTGCACCACTGGTCACAACTCTGCAACCATGACACCTGCTGGATCAGGAACATGCTCCTTCTCATATACATAACACACATCTGATCCCATATGGGTCTGCCTGGTCCTCTAGCACAAGGCAATGCAGAAATTGATTGATTATTTATTACAAATGTGTTGAAGGCTTCAGAAATTCATAAGAAACATCATGTCAATAGCAAAGGTTTAAAAAGAGTTTTCCATTACATGGCAACAAGCTAAGGAGATTATAAAGACATATCCTACTTGTTCTTTCTATAACCATACACTGCTACCTGCAGGAACTAACCCAAAGGGTGCTCAAAGGAATAAAATCTGGCATATGTATGTGTTCCACTTTGCAGAATTTGGAAAATTAAAATATGTGCAACACACCATTCAGGCTTTCAGTGGGCAACTGTTTTAAGCATAGAAAAGTCTGATTCAGTATTCACCCATTTATAAGGAGTTATGGCCATCATGGGTATACCTACACAAATAATGACAGATAATGGTCCAGCATATATCTCTAAGAAAATGATACAGATTTTTGCTTATTATTATATAAAGCATATTACAGGTATACCACACAGCCCTACAGGTCAGACAGTTATGGAAAGATCATTGAACTATAAAAGATATGTTAAATAAACAGAAATGGATGGAAAATACCCCTGGAAATAGATTACAAAATGCTTTATTGACTTTGAATTTTCTTAACACTAATGAGAAAGGAACAACAGCAGCAGACAGACACTAGATAACAGAAAAGTCTTCTGAATTAAATCAGCCAGTGTACTTCACCGATGTGTTGACCTCACAATGGAAGCCAGGTGATGTGCTACTTTGGGAAATGGGTTTTCTCTTGTTTCAAAAGGAGAAGAAAGCTGGGCAGTGGTGGCACATGCCTTTAATCCCAGCACTCGGGAGGCAGAGGCAGAGGCAGGCAGATCTTTGTGAGTTCAAGATGAGCCTGGTCTACAAGAGCTAGTTCCAGCTCAGACTCCAAAGCCACAGAGAAACCCTGTCTTTAAAAATTAAAAAAAAGAGAAGAAAAGTTATGGATACCACTAAAATTAATAAAGATTCGTTTTGAAAAAGACAAATCTCTTGAGAAAGAGAAATGACGACTCATCCACAGAGGTGACAACCAATCAAGTGGTAAGGAAACCTCATAAGGGCTGGAGCAGGGTTCTGTTCTTGCCTTTGAGGGAAAATACTCATCTTCAAAAAGACCTCAACATAAAGCCAGCCACACTGAACCTTATAGAAGAGAAAGTGGGGAGTACACTTGAACGCATTGGCACAGGGAACCACTTCCTAAATAGAACCCCAGCAGCACAGACACTGAGAGAAACAATTAATAAATGGGACCTCCTGAAACTGAAAAGCTTCTGTAAAGCAAAGGACATGATCAACAAGACAAAATGACAGCCTACAGAATGGGAAAATATCTTAACTAACCCAATATTAGACAGAGGTCTGATCTCCAACATATACAAAGAACTCAAGAAATTGGACACCAAAAGATCACTTAATCCAATAAAAAAACATGGAGTACAGACCTAAACATAGAACTCTCAACAGAGGAATCTAAAGTGACTGAAAGACACTTAAGTAAATGTTCAACATCCTTAGTCATCAGAGAAATGCAAATCAAAACAAACTCTGAGATTCTATCTTATACCTGTAAGAATGGCCAAGCTTAAAAACACTGATGACAACTTATGCTGGAGAGGATGTGGGGTAAAGGGAACACTTGTGCATTGCCTGTGGGAATGCAAGCTGGTACAACCTCTTTGGATGTCAGTGTTGTGATTTCTCAGAAAATTAGGAAAGAACCTTCCTCAAGACCCAATAATACCACTTTTAGTTATATATCCAAAGGACGCTCAATCATGCCACAAGGACATATGCTCAACTATGTTCATAGCAGCTTTGTTTATCATAGCCAGAACCTGGAAACAACATAATTGCCTCTCAATTGAAGAATGGATTTTAAAAATATGTGGTACATTTACACAATGGAGTACTACACAGCAGAAAAATATGACAGCTTGATTTTTCCAGAAAAATGAATGGAACTATTACAGAGCCACAGTACTGAAAACAGCTTGGTATTGGCATAAAAACAGAGACACTGACCAATGGAATCGAATAGAAGACCCGGATATTAATCCACAAATCTATGAATACCTCATATTTGACAAAGAAGGTAAAACTATGCAATGGAAGAATGAAAGTATCTTTAACAAATGGTGCTGGCATAACTGGATGTCAACTTGTAGGAGAATGAAAATAGACCCTTATCTATCACCATGCACAAAACTCAAGTCCAAATGGATTAA
>JAQHUG010000185.1:2477093-2495411 GCA_028555095.1 Dicrostonyx torquatus
TCAATAATTGGTCAATTTCTGCATTACCTTGTGCTAGAGGACCTGGCAGACCCGTATGGGATCGGTGTGTGTTATGTACATAGGACAAAGCCTATTTCTAATAATGTCTTGAACCTGGATAAACAATGAGGTCAATTCTGTATTATCTGGTATAAATTCAGCTGTTTCAATATGCAAAATAACACTTTCTGCATACTGTGAGTTAGTAACAATGTTAAGGGGTTCTGTAAAATCCCTTAGCACCATAAGGATAGCATATAATTCTGCTTTCTGGACAGAGTTATAAGGACTTTGTTCCACCTTACTCAACTCATCCGACTTATAACCAGATTTACCTGACCCATTGGCATCAGTATAAAATGTGCGAGCAACAGTTATTGGGGCGTCACGCACAATCCGAGGAAGAATCCATGTGGTTCTCTTTATAAAGTTAAACCTGTCACTTTTGGGATAATTGCAATTAATGTCTCCCCAAAAATTAGCACAAGCTCTTTGCCATCGTTCGTTGTCTTCCCATAGCTTTCTTATTTCCTCAGTATTGAAAAGCACTATAATTTCTGCTGGGTCTATGCCTGCTAGTTGACGAAGTCTTAGTTTGCCCTTTATAATTAATTCAGAGACCTTTTCTACATAAGTTTTTAATTTTTTACTTGGCTTATGTGGTAAGAAGATCCGCTGGCCACTGCTGATGACAGGGTGCTAATGGCCGGAGCAATGCCTGCACTTAGCCCAGCCGGCTCCAGCCTGCACTCCAGCTCCCCTTCCTGGGCTCTGTGTCTGTTGCTCGAGGCACTGTGCTCCGCCTACATGCAGAGGACCCCAGACACCAGCTCCGAGCTGGGTCCGGGCAGCTTGCCTCCCACCGAGGAGAAGATGAGCACCTGTGGAATACTTCCAGGCAAATCTGGTGTGATAGACCATGGCCACTGAAAGTTCGCTGTGAACACCCTCAAAAAATTACTTCACCTAAATTCTGACTGAGATGAACCTAGCACACAGGATAACTCATGAAAAACTTGATTAACAGTGACCCTAACAGCAGGAAGAGGTATGGACAGAACTACGCTAAAATTCCCAAATATTGTTTATATTTTTTGTTTACATTTTAAGGGGGATATGGTATAGAGATGAATAACTTGCATTGGATGGATCTTGGTTTATTGACAAAAATTTAAGGTCAATCTTGTTATATGTATATTTCTGCTCTTGATTAAGATGTTGTGATTGTGTAGTTCATTTTAAAAATGTAATGTACAATTAAGAAATATATGTTAATAGATAATCATCTGTAATTATAAAGCTTGTAGTCATGTTAGATTTTCTGGATGTATAGAGATATATTTCAGTTAGGTATTCTTCAAATCCTCTAGAGACTTTCAGAATATGACATTTAAAATGTTTAAGAACTTAAGACATTTCATGACAGAGAGATACATCTGCTCCTGGCAGCACCAAGCCACTTCAAGAGGATGATGGGCATTGAAGAGAATAATTATGGAGTTGGTTAGTCATTTGGACAAGAAATTACTCTTGCCTGGACTGCTTTACAGTATACTGTAAAAAATGGACATGCAGAACCATAGAGAAATGACTGCTGAATGTGCCTAAAAGGTGAGATGATCCTTCAGGGTTCCTGATTCATAAAAGAGTCTGCGAGACATTCTGCAGGACACAAAAGAAAGTGACTGAACTGTCTTTGAATTTAACTGCTTCATGGAAATGTCTGCTGGACGCTATGGGCCTGTAGGCTGAAGATGGATGCCCCAATGGTAAAGAGGAACTTTGGGTGACTGTACAGGCAGCGAGATATGTCTTTGTTACTTGTAGAGTTTTGTAAGTTGCTTATTTCTTGTTTAATTAGGTAATATTATATCCTTCTGGAGTCTTTGATGGAATTGAAGAATGGATAGTTATATGTTATAGTTTTCCTTAGTTATGATAAAAGATAAAATAGATATAAATATTTTAACTGTAATTCTTAATTCTTAATTGATAACTGTTTTGTTATATGTAATTTTACTATGTTAAAATGAAAACCTTTCTTTTTTGTTTAAACAGAAAAAGGGGAAATGAAGGAGGGTTCATCTGTATTTCTGTGATTTGATTGGTTAAATAAAAAAGCTGCCTGGGCCATTTGATAGGGCAGGACTTAGGTGGGGAAAAGAGAAAAGAGGATGCTGAGAAGAAGACTGGGTCAGAGCCAGTCTCCATGAAGCTCCTGCTGCAGATGGAAGTACCATAGATCCGTCCGGTAAGTCACCCACCTCATGGTGACATACAGACTTTTATAATGGGTTAGTTTATGAGGTGAGGGCTAGCCGGGAAGAGGCTAGAGATAATGAGCAAGGCAATATTTAAATGAATACAGTCTCATGTGGTTATTTCAGGCAAGCAACCAGCGGCTGAGCGGGCCAGCGGCTGGGGGCTGGAAGCTGGGTGCTGGGAACATAACCCACACCTCTCCCCTATGTACAACACTTCCTGAAATCAATTTGAATTCCTTTCTACTCTTGAGCACTAGATTTTCATGGTTATGATTAAAGATAAGTTCATGTGGGAACTTGGTACTACAAGAAAATGCTTATAAATTCGAGCAATTCCAGGAAACCTTGATCAAACTCCTTGATACATTTTTTATAGTTTTCCTTATTTATTTTGAGATAAGGAAAAAAGTATATTTCATTTTCTAAAGAGTTACAAAGACACTATTGTTTCTTTTTTGTGATTATTTTTTTATTGTTAAAAGAAAAATTTACATTTACTCCCCTTGTTCCCGGCCCTCCTATTGTTTCTTTTGAAGTATTATTTTGCTACTTATGTTTTTATTAATCTCACAAGGCAAATGATGAAATAAAAGCCCTACAATTTTAGAATTGTTTTATTCTTTCTTGAAACTGTCCCTCATCTTATCATTTGTGATCAAGTACAGTAAAAAATCCATATTTGATATGTTTTCAGAATCTTGGTCAAGAAGGTTTATTAACTTGAAAAAGCGGCCATCCCAGTAGATAAATCACATACTCACAAATTGACTATCAGTTTTTAGTGGGATTATTTTATCATACACACATACACACATCTTTCTATTTAATGACATGAACAGTGCTGATATTCAATGCAACTCTTTTATGATTCTCTTTGCTATATTATATTATGAGCATTATGATTTAGTGAGATTGATATAAAATTTCCATTCAATGTGCATTTATGGCAGAGTGTTTCAAATAGAATAAGTTATAAATATTAATTCTTCTCTACTCTTTTATTTGCCAATGAATACATAAAAGAAATCACTTTCTATTCAGAAGAAGAAATACAAGTAAAATAAAGAATATGCTAGCTTTTCTCAAAATCTTTTAGCATAAAGCATTAACACTCAAAAACTAATAGACATCTCTGCCTTTCCTTGCATATACAGATGAGATCTGTATTCATCTAAATTTTTGTCAACAAAATTACAGATAGAATAACAGTTATCTCAACAGTCTTTTACATGACTTTCTGTCTATCATCATATGCAGTTCTCATCCATCACTTAATATTTATTTAGCTTTTCTTCATTAAAGGCATTTCTCCACTAGTGAGATGACCATGCAACCATTGCTACTAAATTTTAGTCTGTAAAATTCCCACAGCATTTTTGTACTTTCTAAGGATCGTTTAAATTGTAGCATTGATTTCAATATGCTATTTCTAATCTGACCATGTCACCTATGCCAGTAAATGTCAAAACAATACTGTTTTAAAATAATTTCTTGCTGCATACTTTTTAGATAAAATGAGAATAATTTTAAAATCAGTTGTAGACATCCTAGCAAGAACTAAAATTTAAGCTTTCATAACTATGCATTGCATAAAATGTTGTCTTTTGCTAGTCAAATAAACATGAGACTGAAGAAGACTGACCCAGTTGCTATCAGAATTGCTTGGCTCCCTTATATTTTTAAGAGCTAACTTACCTGTCCAGGTGACACTCTGAATGTCATTGCATTTAAGAATAACACAAAGGTGGTGGTGATGGTCATGCCATTAATCCCAGGACTGCGGATACAGGAGCAAGTGGATCTCTGTGAGTTTGTGGACAGCCAGGTCTACAAGAATTATTTGCAGGACAGGCTCCAAAATTACAGAGAAACCCTGTTTCAAAAAAATACAAATCAAAACAAAATGAAACAAAAACCACAAAGAAAATATTATATTTTATTTTTAATTATATTTTATTATTCTATTGTATATTATCATTGCTGATTACATTAGCTACAATTAGTTTTTCTTGCTGCTCTAAATTTTAACCAAATTTCTAATTCCTGTGTGACACGTTGTTTATTTTGTAGAATATTCATATTTAAGCTGAGTGTTTTCCCATGAAAATCTACTATAAAATATTGAAATACATTTCTAATAGTTCTGATAAATTTACTTACATTTCTAATGTAGCAAAATTCTCGGGAGTTATTCTTCATTTCAGGTTTGCAATTGTCTTTCATTTTGTATCCTCATACACTAAAAATTTTAGTATTAATTTCATCACTTTATCAACTCATTGCTGTTACTTATACACATTTTACAGCTTAAGAATATTTTAGAGTAATTTTTACATTGCATCATGGCTGCACAAGAAAGATGCACACTGACTGAATTATATTAACACATTCAGTCCTATATGTTACCTCATTCTTCAAAACATTTGAAATTATGTTTAGCGGTATTTCATTTATTGATATCATTTATTTCACAAAGAATGGAAAGTAACAACAAAATTGGGCATTTCCGTTCAGAGCTAAAGTAGGAATGGTACTAAAGACTGAGAATTCTTTTAAACTCACTATTGCTTTGGAGAATTTAGAAAAATAGAGCATAGGCTTTCATAATACAATCTTTAAATGCTTTAGAACATGAATCTTTAATTGAAAACTCTAACATTTACATGTAAATTAAAATGGATGGATGGATAAAAAGAATATTCATACAGACAGACAGGTTATAAACAGATAGGTATAGATACTGATGAATAGATAAAGATGATAAATAGATATATATGAATAGATAGATGATAGACAGACAGACAGATAGATAGATAGATAGATAGATAGATAGATAGATGATAGATGGCTAGATAGATAGAATTCATAAAGAGGTCTGATTTTAAATATGTATAACTTGATGGAGAGCACAGTTATTTAAGAAGACAGTCTACAATAAAGTACAATGTGAACAATATTTGCGATATATGCTCCACTGAGTCTATTTTAATTTTAACTTGAGATGTCAGATGCAGTTTCTCAGACAGAGTGTTTTCCCTGGGTCATCTTGCCTTTGATTTGATCTTGCAGTCTGGAATTTGTTAATCCCCTTCTGTTTCAAGAACTTCTCTATGAACATGCTGTGTGACCTTGAGCAATGACTTATGTATTCAGGTTTCCTGCTATTTTTCTAAGCATGAAGTAAATGATAGGATTATTACATAGGAATGTTTCATTTATGAAACTGCATTTTTCTAAGGTGGTGACTATATTTAAATCATTGCCTCGCATGTTGGGTTAATTAAAAGTGCTGTATTAACTGTGCATGGGGAATTTCAAGATTCTCTTGGGCACTTGAGGAATTCATTGAAAACTAATCTACTGAAAATAAATTTGTTAGAGAACAATATTACTTGACAAAATTCATAATTTATGAATGATTTTGGCAGGTGTCAACATTTTGGGTATATCAACATTATCTTGCTACTGTTATACTTTAATACTATAAGACTTAAATTTTATTCAGTGTTTTTAAATGTAAAAAAAAGAAACAAAATATCTCCTTATTCTTTAACACACAGTAATAATAGTGACAAAATTCAGTATATTTCTTATTCTTTAGGTAAAATTTATTAGTGTTACAGAATACAAACCCAACATTAACACGCCAGTTCGTTGTTCTGCACTGCATTACCGTTCCAAATCTGTTCTCTTAATTACCTGGAGGGTTACTAGAGCTACTCAATTCTAAAAACTTTCATTGATTCTTTGTGGATTTTATGCCATGCATCCTGATCCCACTTATCTCCTTTCTACATGGTTGCTCTAGGGCCCCAGCTCAACACTGAGCTCTTGACCATAGCCTAGACCTGGATAAAATCCTAGACTCCAGTTTCAATGACTGTCAGTTCCTCAATACCCTTACTTCTCCAGACCTGCCTCTATCACCAGCCCATAACCATTCCACCTTTCTCTCTCTTCCACCTCCCCAACCTGCATTCTTTCACCACAATGGTGCCCAATTGCCTGGCACCAGGGCTTTTGGTTGAGTGGTAGGTCGTTCTTGGTTGAGTTGTGCCTTCCCAATCCTCAAATCACATATCTGGTGCCTTATCTCTCTGCGTTGCCCAGGACTAGGAAGATCTGATGTTTTTTTGGTTAGATACGGTTACTCTGGTGACAGGCAGGCTCCAGGTGATCATTCTACCTCCCCATGCCAAGACCAAGAAGTCTTTGGGAAGTCAGTTGTGTCCTCCTCCAATTCAGGCCCAAAAGTGTCCAAGTTGCTGCTGGTTGATTGTGTTCCTTCTCCCAGAGCAAGAATCCTGGGGGCACCATAACTACTCATTTTAATAAGACTGTTTATGTTTGAAATGACATAAACTATTTAAATAACTCAAAAATACTAATATAACTATAAATGTCTACTCACAAAATAAAATACAGTGCATAGACACACAAAGAGATTCAGAAAAAGTCTCTCTTTCAAAAACATTTGAAGCAGTCTCTTATTGCTCACTGTTAAGCAACCTTCTAGCACTTGGCAGACTTCAGCAATGCAAAAGCTGTTGGTTCCATGCAGGCTGATGTCTGAGTTTTATATGTTCCACTTTAGCTGGCAATGCTGCATTTCACAGCAAAGAGAAAAGTATGAATGTAGAGCCTATCGAAGGTGAGTTTCTATTAACGTTACTGTAAAGTATCTATGCAAATTTTAAAAAGTGAATGATAAGACATCATTAAAGCATGGTGAAAGGCCACGGCTGTTGTTGTAGTCCTAAAGTAAAAATGGTCTACTACAGAATGGATTTTATTTACCTGTGGGAGTACCGCTAGGTCTCTCTTCAGACTCCTTCCAAATACTTAAAAACATTTCATGGTACTCTCAGGTTAATTATTAATGTATATACAAATCTACATGCCATGTAACAAGCAATCATATGAATATGAAAGACATTAATATGGTAATATCTGGTAGTTTCTTCCTCCCAATAAGACAAGTGATTATATTTTTCTAGTCAATGTAAATGGATGTTTCACCATAAGTTTTCATTGGCATTGTTCTCACAATTTTGATAGGAAGCAATGATTTTATTGTAGCTACTCTTATTCCTCATGATATACTTTGAGTTTGGGTTTTATTCCTCCCATCCTTAGTGGAAATAATAAACATATGGTCATTTCCATTTTCCACAGTTTTAACTAAATTAATTTGGACTGCAAAAACGTGAAAACTCAGTGATATGAGAATGATTGGTCTTGGAAAGCCTAATTGCCACTTTGCCTTTTAATTCACAACTTAAACAAACACAGTCCATGTGACTGAATTCAACTATGTAATTGCTTTCATTTGCTTAGACATTTAAAATCACCTTTGTCCTTCTTTATTCTAGGTTGAATAAGAAAGAGGCCATTAAATTTTATTTTAGTTAAAAATGTGTTTCAGGCTTCCATATCATCTGTATGAATAACATTCAAATTAACAATAAAAATCTTTGTTACTTATAAGTATATTCATTTAAACAATATATTGACTACCATAAGATTGCTATTATGAGTTTTACAGTAAGTTCATAAATAAAAATATGTCTTTTAGTCTCAAAAATTGCTCACTATTGAAAGAATAATAGCAAAATAAGAGTTGAATATGTAGAAAATATTCTTCATGATACCATGTTTAGATAAAGTTAAGTGATTTATTCTCTTCAAAATCTTATATGGTTGATAATTTTATGAAGATTACTGATCCTATTTTCAGATAGATGCTCAAGAAAGATGATAAATAATAAACAAATATAAAAAATACAGATAACAAAGGTCTGAAAATGTCACTTAGACACTGTTTTATTATACTTTCAGATTGTCTGATCCATGATTTTTTTTGGTTTATACATGATCATTGTAATTAGCACTGATGAATGAAGAACTTAGAAGCTCAGATCGTGAGACAGGGCCAAATCTTATAACGTGAAGAAGAAAGAGCTTCAGGTACATATGGAGGTAAAGTAGCCTCTTGAGACTGCACATGTAGAAAGAAGGTGAGGATCACTTAAATATACAATAGCTGCTTACAGTGATGTTGTGTGGAAAAGAGTGTTCAAGCATGTATTTGTGCATGTGCACATGAGTTTGTGTGCACATGAGTGTGTGTGCCCGTGTTGACGCATGTGTTTGTGTATCTCACTATCTCATGTTTGTAAATATGCAGTAAACAGTAGTGTTCACAGATTTTGTTTATCTTCTTGAAAGGTTTTGAAGACTTCCAAATGCTTTTTATTTTTGGCTGGAACATAGAACATTTTATATCTTGCTATTTTTTTATCATAAACATAGAATAAGTCATTGTCCAATATATAAATTTTTATATGAAATTTATGATATTTATCTAGTATATACAGTGTATTGTATTTATGTTTCTATGTGCATATATGTATTCATGTATGTTTGAATAAATACTATGAAGACTTGCTATAATTATAAATATAAATTATGGTATAATAACAAAAGAGATGTTAAAATCTCAGTTTTGCAAGATCCCTCACTGCAGTATTCTATTTTCTAAAATCCTCATTTTGTTCCTTTGATGATATATACAGTAAAATGATTTATACTTTCTATCTTATGCATTGTTTCCTTTAATCAATATCACTCTATTTCTTCTCAACTGTTAAGATCTCTCACCTGGTTTCCACTATTTCATCGGATTGTACAGGTCGGAATTATTTATTTCATATTTCACACAAGTGAAATTACTTAATTTTCTTCATAATTCTGACAAATTTTATATGATTAAATACATTTTACCCATTTATGATACTATGACACTTTGTATTGCTTTTTAATATTTAAACTTCATTCAATAAATATTATTCATTGGCCATTGGCAATTGTTAGTTCATTGACTTAAGCAGACTTTTCATATTGAGGTACAGTTTGTTTCAATTTTAAAAATTAAAACTATGGATTTCACCTAGGATCTCATGCAATGATGTAGTCATGTCTTGAAACAGTCAATATCACAATGAAAATAGTTTCTCTAAAATCTAATATTTCTTGAAAACTAGAACTGTATTTTTGACAATGAATATTATTAATATTGATTTTACTCAGTAATTTCACTTATTTAAATTTAATACATAGAAATAAATGATTGTCTGTCACTTACTTTCACAAGTAAAAATGATCCTCCACTAAAATAAGAAACCCAGACCAACTCAAAATACCAATCATTAATAATTTTGATGTCTTATAAACTTCATACTTCAAAAGGGTGTTATAAATATTTTTGTGGGGACCATAGATGCTCTTGGTAGAGAAAAAATACCAGGATGATGAGTAAAATTAGGAGATATTGCATTGATCTCTACTAAGTCACCCAGAGCTTTGTTTATCATTGCCTTTTATAACAATGCTGACATTCACACAATGAAGTGGGTAAATAACCACATATTACATTTCATAAATTCACATAAATATTCTAGTCACCTTGACCATCTTTGCAGGACTTCCATAAATAGGGATTTGAGATTTAAGGATCTATGAATATTAGAGGGTTTTATTTTCATAAATAACAATAATGACCAAGTGTTATGTTTTGTATATGTGACAGTATTTAAGATGACATAACTTATAATAGAATCTGGAGACTTCTCTAAATCCCTTTGGAAACAGGACTGAGGTTGACAATGGAAGTCTCAGTTTTATTAATTACATTTGTGTATAATTAGGGTGCACACTAAACTAGTGGAACCTCACTGCTCGCTCATCAAGGTTTGCCTCCATGCCTACCTGATTTAAGATAAGATTCAGCTGATGTGATGAGAGCAAACATTGAAAAGACTAAGATTCTCTTTCTCATGCATAAACAAAATGATTTAAATTCTGGAAGCAAAGGGAAATAGAGTGACTAATGTTAATTTCACCTCACAAATTCGCCTTAGGCTGACTCTGCTCATTTTTAATTCTAACGTCTGACAAATATAATTGGATGCATAGCTATGTTTATTTTGAACCCATGTGACTTAGGAGAAATATTGATGCTCAGCAAAATAAGAACTTATCTTAAACAAGCACGACTCTTGCTTCTGTAATTCAAAAATGAACAATTTGAGAGTTTCCTCATTTCAGTACACAGCAAAAGAGGATGTAGTCACACATAAATATAAATGATAATATTAACACCTCTGAACACAGAGTCAGAAAGCACTAATGGAAGGGGAAAGTTTCCAAACCTTTAGTCAAAACATTAATCATCTAAGGTAAGAAATAAAGTTGATGATTCCTCCTATTATGAGCCAAATAATCTTACCACTATGAAATATTGGTCCAAAATAGACAATCATTCCATAGTAATAACAAAAAATGTCCTCAGTGACAATAATGCAGATCTACTGTAAATCATAACCTATTTAAATTGGAGAAGTTCTTTGGAGTAGCAATTATTCCACTGCAATATTTTAAAATATAAAAATTAATTGTTATGATGTGGTTATATATATGATTAGAAGAAAATAAAGTACCCATTGTCATTTAATATTTTTAAACTTTTTATTACTGTGCATGCTATTTCTCAGAATTTATTATATTTGTTAATTTAGTATTTTCTTTTTCTGATTTACATATGTATTAGTTTTTTCCATATAAAATTGCCCATTTAAGCTTATTAAAAATGTATTTAGAAAAGAAGTTTTCATTTTTAGTTTGTCTGCCTTTTACCTCACCTAATACACATTGTATCATTGTTTTGATATCAAAATAGACATTTAACAAGCTGTTAAAATAAACTTCTAAAAAACAGACTTCAAATTAAATCAATCAAAAGAGACAATAAGGACATTTCATATTAGTCACAGGAAAAAAACATCAAGAGGAAATCTCAATACTGAACATCTATGCCCCAAATACAAGGGCACCCTCATATGTAAAAGAAACAATTCTAAAGCTAAAATCACACCCTAAACCCACACACTAATCATGGGAGATTTCAACATCCCACTCTCAAAATGGACAGGTCTCACATACAGAAAATTAACAGATCAATAAGGGAACTAATAGATGTTATGACTCAAACGGACCTAACATAAAACTAGAGACCATTCCGTGCAAACATAAAAGAATATACTTTCTTCTGAGAACCTCATGGAATATTCTCAAAAACTGACCACATACTAGGTATCACAACAAACATCAACAGGTACAAAAATAATTGGAATAACTCCATTTTTCTTATCAGAGAACCATGGCTTAAAATTAGAACTCACCAGCAAAACTAATTTCAGAAAGCTCACAAACACATAGAAATTAAACAATGCTCACCTGAATCATCAATAGGTCAAGGAAGAAATAAAGGAAGAAATTAAAGACTTCCTAAAATTCAATGAAGATAACCACAAAACATACCCAAATTTATGGAATACAATGATAGCATTGTTAAGAGGAAAGTTCATAGAACCAAATACCTACATAAAGAAGCTGGAAAAATCTTACACTAGTGAGCTAACAGAACATCTGAAAACTCAAGAACAAAAAGAAGCAAACTCACACAGGAGTATTAGATGGTAGGAAATAGTCAAACTGAAGGCTGAAATCAACAAAATAGAAACAAAGAAACAATACAAAGAATCAATGAGAAAAAGAGTTGGTTCTTGGAGAAAATCAACAAGATAAACCTTTATCCAAACTAACCAAAATTCAGAGAGGGAATATCCAAATTAACAAAATCAAAATTGAAAAGGAGGGCATAAAAACAGACAAGGAGGAAATCCAGAGAATCATTAGGTCATATATCAAAAATCTGTGATTTCGCATGATGGATGGAGATAGAGCCAGAGACCCACATTCACATCAGAGCAAGGGACTGAGCTAACAAGGTCCAGTGGAAGATCAGAAGGAGGGAGAAGATGAGCAAGGAAGTCAGGACCATGAGGGACTGGCCCACCAAGAAGACAGTGTGCTTGATCTATTGGGAGCTCATCAAATCCAGCTGGACCAAGACTGAATGAACATATGACCTAACTGGACTGTCTGAATGTGACTGCCAATGGGGACTGACTGAGAAGCCAATGATAATGGCACTGGGCCCTATCTCTTCTGCATGTATTGGCTTTTTGGGAACTTATTCTATATGGATGCACACCTTCTTAGACTGAGATGGAGGGGGGAGGGCCTTGGGCTTCCCATAGGGCAGGGTATCCTGCCCCATCTTAAGGAAGAAGGGGGAGGGCGGTTGGGTAGTGGGGGAGCGGGAGGGCCGGGAACAAGGGGAGTAAATGTAAATTTTTCTTTTAACAATAAAAAATAAACCAAAAAAACCTCAAGTACAAATGAAATAAAGACCTCAATATAAATATGACTACACTGAATCCAACAGAAAAGAAAGTGGGAATTAGTCTTTAATGCATGGGTTCAGGAGATCATTTCCTAAATATAATCCCAGTAGCATAGACACTAAAAAAAAAATTGGAAAACTTAAAGAAATGGACAATCTCTGGATGAATATCGCTTACCAAAACTAAATCAAGATCAGATAAGCAAATGAAATAGACCTATACCCACTGAAGAAAATGAAACAATCATCAAAAGTCTCTCAACCAAAAGAAGCCCAGGACCAGATGGTTTCAATGCAGAATTCTACAAGATTTTCCAAGAACTATACCAATATGCCTCAAGTTGTTCCACACCATAGAAACAGAAGGAACATTGCCAAATTCTTTTTCTGAGGCTACAGTTAACCTGATACGCAAATACACACACACACACACACACACACACACACACACACACATTGCCTAGAAAGAGAAATACAGACCAATCTCACTTATGAACATTGATACAAACATACTCAATAAATACCAGCAAACTGAATTCAAGAACACTTTAGGAAAATCATCCACCGTGATCCCCGAAGTGCACGGATGGTTCAGCACACAAAAATCTGTCAATGTAATCCACAATATAAACAAACTGAAGAAAAGAAAAACTATATCTCCTCCTTAAATGCTGAAAAAGTCTTAAACAAAATACAACATCCCTTCTTGCTGAAGGTCTTTGAGAGATCAGGGGTATGAGGAATATAATTCAACATAATAAAGGCAATATATATCAAGCAAACAGCCACCATCAAACTAAATGGAGAAAAACTCAAAGAGATCCCACTGAAATTAGGAACAAGAAAAGGTTCTCCACTCTCTCCATTTCTATTGAATGTTCTTCTTGAGGTTCTAGCTAGAGCAAGAAGACAACAAAAGTAAAACAAGGGGATACAAATTGGAAAAAAAAATCAAACTCTCACTATTTGCTGATGATATGAGTGGTTATGTAAGCGACCCAAATATTCACCAAGGAACTTCTACAACTCATAAAAATATTCAGTAATGTAGCAGGATACAATATTGACTCAAAAAAATCCGTTGCCCTCCTTTACACAGATGGTAAAGGGCTGAGAAAGAAATAAGAGAAGCATCACCATTCACAATTGCCATAAATAGCATTAAATATCTTGGAGTAACTCTAGTCAAACAAGTGGAAGAGCTTTATGACAAGAACATTAAATTGTTGAACAAAGAAATTGAAGAAGGCACCAGAAAATGGAAAAATCTCCTATACACTTGGGTTCGTAGAATTAACGTGGTCAAAATGACAATCTTACCAAAAGTGATCTACATATTTAATACAATGCCCAGCAAAGTCCCAGCAAAATTATTCCAGAACTCAAAAGAACAATACTCAACTTCATATGGAAAAGCAAAAAACCCAGGATAGCCAAAACAATCCTGTACAATAAAGGAACTTCTGGAGGCATCACAATCTCTGACTTCAAACTCTAGTACAGAGCTATAGTACTGAAAACAGCCAGGTATTGGCATTAAAAACAGACAGAAGGACAAAAGGAACCAATTCGAAGACACAGATATCAATCACATACCTAAAAACACCTGATTTTTGACAAAGAAGAAAAAATATAAAATGGAAAAAAGAAAGCATATTCAACAAATGGCGCTGGAAAGACAGAATATCAACATGAAGAATGAAAATAGATCTATATCTATCGCCATGCACAAAGCTCAAGTTCAATGAATCAAAGACCTCAACATAAAGTCAACCACACTGAACCTCATAGAAGAGAAAGTAGGAAGTACACTTCAATGCATTGACACAGGAGACCACTTCTGACTAATAACACCAGTAGCACAGACACAGAGAAACAATTAATAAATGGGACCTCCTGAAACTAAAAAGCTTCTGAAAAGCAAAGGATAAAGTCAGCAAGACAAAAATGGCAGTGTACAAAATGGGAAAAAAATCTTCACCGAATCCAAATCAGACAGAGGGCTGACCTTCAAAACATACAAGAAGTCAAGAAATTGGTCATCAATTGATCAAATAATCCAAAAATAAAATGGGGTATAGAACTAAGCAGAGAACTCTCTAGAGACTAAACTAAAATGGCTGAAAGGCACTTAAGGAAATGCTCAACATCCTTAGCCATTAGAGAAATGCAAACCAAAACAACTCTGAGATTCCATCTTACACCTGTAAGAATGGCTAAGAACAAAAACATTGATGAAAACTTATGGTGGAGAGGTTGTGGGGTAAAAGGAACACTCCTGCATTGCTGGTGAGAGTGAAAACTGGTACAGACCCTTTAAATATAAGTATTGCAATTTCTCAAAAAAATCTACCACAACACCCAGAAATACCACTTTGGGGTATATACCCAGAGAATGCTCAATCATATCACAAGGATGTGTGCCAACTATGTTCGTAGCAGCATTGTTTGTTACAGCCAAAACCTGGAAACAACCTAAATACCCCTCAAACAAAGAACAGATAAGGAAAATGTGGTACATTTACACAATGGAGTACCACACAGCAAAAAAAAAAAATAAATTAAAAAAAAAGAAAGAAAGAAAAATAATGACCTCCTGAAATTTGCAGACAAATGAATAAATCTAGGAAACATCATATTGAGTGAGGTGACTTAGAACTAGAAAGACAAATATCATATGTACTCACTCTTAAGTGGCTTTCAGACATAAAGCAAAGAAAAAACAGCCTATAATTCACAACCCCAGAGAACCTAGACAAAAAGAGGACCCAAAAAAAGACATACATGGATCTAATCTACACAGAAAGTAGAAAAAGACAAGATCTCCTGAGTAAATTGGGAGCATAGGGACCATTGGAAATGATAAGAGGGGCAGGAAGAGAAAGGGAGAGGAGCAGAGAAAAATATATAGCTCAATAAAAACAATACAAAAATTCCAAAATAAACAAATAGTCTCCTTTTTACCCATCCTAATCCATCCTGTATAACTGTTTTGCTATCAAAAAAAAAACCATTTAACAAGTTGTTAGGAATAGATAAATATCACCAGAGCTATTTGATAAAGCTTCAAAGAATCATACGACTTTAAGTTTACATAAATTATAATTATAGTATATATTAATATAATAAATAAATTTTATATATCAAGCATATTTACATATTACACCACTTTGACTGGCAATGGTTTTTAAAAAAATAAGAAGAACAATAGCACCAACATGGACTAGCAAAATTCTAGTAGATGGAATGCGAAAACTCCTGTCAAATTACTGGTCAGATAGATGAAATGACTCCCAATAAAGTATAATTGGTATATCTCTTGGCTTCCCCTCTAAAGTTGAAGACAAGACCCTATTTATCAAGATTTTGTGCTCTTCACACATAGGACTCAGGTGATTCAAGCTGGGTATTTTAAGAGCTATCCTGTAACTCACTGTGTAGTCCAGGTTGACCTGGAACTCACAGATATTCACCTGCCTCTACTTCAGAGTCTTGAGATTGAAGGTATTGCAATTTACAAAAAGTGGCTCCTGCTAAAAAAGACATCATGCGACAAAGCTAAGATCAAGGGGTATTTTATTGTGGGAAAGTGAATGGTAAAAGGGGGATTGAGAGAGGGGAGACTGGTGTCTGGGGAAAGAAGTGCCAGAATAGAAGAGAGGACACCAACACACACAGGTGGCAGGGGGAGAGATGGTAGGTAGGTAGGGCCCTTTAAAAGGGAATGTAGTGAATGTGTACAGGAGGTGGTGATCTTAGTGTCTACAGTAGGGATGTATACCTAAATGTTAGGCCAGTACAGATGTCTAAATACTAGCAGACGGCATGTGCCAAAATTATCCAGCCTTAAATTGGTTCTAACATGTACGCTACCTTCCTTTATACTTGTTTCTGTGGTAACAAAAATAACTATGAAAGCTGCCAAAGGAGAGAAAACATCCCTTGGCAAGACAGGCCTGCCTGTCTGCAACAACTATGAACCACAAAAAGTATCATGGCAATACTTATAAAAGTTCAATATATGGCTCTCTAAAATTTGTTTTAACAGACAGTTGCCAAAATGTCTTTAAATACAATACAACATGAGGAAAATCATGCCTCAGACTAGAAGCAGAATCAGATTCACAGGGAACATAAAGTCATAGGTCATGGATATTAGAAAATATTCTTCATCTGCCACTTGACTAAACACCTATGACTAAGTCTAGCTACCACCCCTTATCAAACAAGCATCTCATTACTGAAAATTAAGACTTCATGTGAAACCACAACAGGACTCTATGTAGAGATCAAGGCGTTGTGGAGACCCCAGAGACAACAGATACAGCTACATCACAGCATCTGCATCTGTAGTTTTGGAAACATCATAAAATATGGGAAAAAGGATTGTTGAAGCTGGAATATTAAGTAACAATCCCTCCTAGGTATTGATTGATTCATAGACAATAGCAATATCATTGTGTAGGGGGAGGCTACTCAGACTCCTGAAATTTCACAGAGAAATATGTATTAACTGCAATACTGTTTGGTCAATAGCTTAAGCATATTTCTGGCTAATTCTTACATTTTAAATTAACACATTCCCATTATTTTTTATTTTACCAGGAGGTTTGGGGTTTACCAGCAAGGTTCTGGGGCATCTGTCTCTTGTGCAGTTACATGAATCTATCTGACTGTGCCTATTCTATCTATATATTTTTTTCCAGCCTGGCATGTCCTGTTAATCCATTGGCCAAAAGCAGCTATTTATTAACCAATGGCAATAAAGCATATTCATAGCATACAGAGAGGAGTTCCATATCATCACTGATAGCTTGTTAATGTAAAGAGATGGGAGTATTATAGTATTCCATTCCTAGAAAAAGAGCAATAGCCAACAAATGACTGCTGAGAAAGGGAGAATAAGTTTCTTCCATAGATAACGTGCATTATTTGTTGTCCAATACAAAATGGTAAGCCGTGAAACCACACACACACACACACACACACACACACACAACACCAAACATAACTTGGCAAATTGTTTGTGCATATATATGTAGATACATATGTGTGTGTACATAACTGTAACACCCCAAAAAATAGTTTATCAGTTTTAGAGTGGGAGGAATAATACTTGAGAAAGAAAAAAATGGGGAAAGTGGAAATGTGAGGTAAATTTGCTATAATTGAAAACTATAAGCAAGTAAAGCTTTTTACAAAGAAAAATTACATTAATGGTGAAATCATTTGATTGAGATATTAAACAGAACATGAAATATGGTTCATATCTTGTGATATTTATATAAACTTTTATGAGTTTCTCTTATTCATTTATTAACTGCAAAAAACAGATGAGTGAAAAGGTACTGATAAGCTTTCCAGTTAGGTTCTAAGAAAATGTAGCTTGATTCGGTCTCAGGGCCGTGCCCGGGTACTGGATTTTTTCCCAGCCCAGCCCAGCTCCCCCTTCCAGCTGCTGGGTCCTAGGACCTCACAAAGCAGCAGGCTCCAGGGCTAAGGCTCTGGGGATCGTGGAGTGAGTGCAGGGAAGCAGGGGTTATTTGTGCCACTTTACTCCACCAAGACTGTGCTTCTGCCTCTGAGATCCTGGAGCATCAGGGGGCCCTGATCTAGTCCCAGCAGAAACAACTGGAGGTCCCGGCAGAAACATCTTGAGGCCCCAGCGGAAACATCTGGAGGTCCTAGTGGAAACATCTGAAGGTCCCAGCGGAAACATCTGGAGGTCCCAGCAGAAACATCTGGAGG
>JAQHUG010000185.1:2509496-2541241 GCA_028555095.1 Dicrostonyx torquatus
GAGGAGAAGAAAGGAAGTGGGCCAGTCGCCATGAGGCCCCCGTAGCAAAAGGAAGTACCGTAGATCTGTCCGGTAAGTCACCCACCTCGTGGTGACATACAGACTTTTATAATGGGTTAGTTTATGAGGTGAGGGCTAGCCGGGAAAAGGCTAAAGATAACTGGCAAGGCAGTATTTAAATAAATCCAGTTTGTCATGTGGTTATTTCGGGTGCAGGAGCCAGCAGCTGAGCGGGCCAGCGGCTGGCAGCTGGGGAACACAACACAAACCTCTCCCCTAATTACAACACCCATTTATGCTCCTTGGCAGTCAGTTCAGAGTCAGAGACCCTCTGAGAGCTAAACTCAGATGCCTATTTGGGTTTCCCCTTTATCCCCTTGACCTACCCTGAGTCATACAATCACACCTCTCTCCAACTCCTGGAGCTTAACCCAGGACGTAGCTGTGGATCTCTGCATCTGCTTTCATCAATTACTATATGCAGGCTCTCTGATGACAATTAAGGTAGTTACCAGTCTGATTACTGGAGCTGGACAGTTCAGGCACCTTCTCCACTGTTGCTGGGTCTTAACTAGGGTCATCCTTGTGGATTCCTGAAAGGTTCCCTGTCACCAGGTTGACCGCCCACCCTAACCCCCATCAAAGCATCTCTTTCATTATTCCTTCAAACCACCTAGCCGGGTTCATGCCCCCACCTCCATCTCTCCCACCTCATGTTTACCCAGAAGTTTGCTTCTAGTTCCCAGGGGAAGGCTCTCTAGCATCTCTCTTTGCGTCCTTCTTGTTAACTAGACACTCTATAGCTGTGGATTGCAGCCTGTCTCTCCTTTCTTAGGTCAAGTAGGAGGAGTACACATAGATATTGTGGGGGCCAGCCATAATAAGCTAAGTAGTATGGACAGGTCACCTAAAGGAAGTTCTTTACTTCCAAACATTATCACCTGGGACTCTGGCCACCAATAAGTTTAAATGGAGGCCCCGAGGAGTCTCAGTAGTTTACCCTGAGGCAATGTTGGCTGCAGGAGGAACCACAAGGTGAGATAACCCTAACCACCCAAGAACAGACCATTCAAAATAAATGCCTGGCATTCCAAACACTTAGACAGCAACACCTGCCAGTGTAGTTCAACAGGACACCCTAGACAAATGTCACCTAATCAGGGGTCTTAAAACCTCAAAATCCCCTCACCCCACCTTTACTACTACAAAACCCTATTATAATTGAGCTCAGGGCTCTCTGCTCATTCCAACACATTGGACATGCAGAGAGACCGAGTTTGCAAACTTGAATAAAATAAAGGCTTTTACATATGAGACTCAGTTTCCATGTTGGCTTTTGCGGAAACTTGGTGGATTTGGGCATAACAGATATCATTCCATTAAATATTAAATCACTCAGAAACATTGTAATCTCTTTTTTTCACATATTAATCTATCTAATAGTGTTTTGTTTAAATATGAAATTTTGTAATTTACAAAGTTAAATTTCTTAACTTATTTATGTGAAATGTGACTTCTAGTATTATATTTTTAATGTTTTTTAAAAGTCTGCAAATTTTTTATTTTAAAATTTTATTTAAAAGATTATGAAAATTTACATTTAATTTAAGGAAATGGATAATTTTGGATTTATTTTTGTAAGATACAACTCAAGAGATACCTTGGTGGTTCCCCTGGCAGGTGAGAAATGGGGGCGGGAAACAAGAGTATGCCCTGTAGAGAGTTTATTTACGAATAAATAATTTAGTACTGGCAGGGTAGGGGGAGAAAGGGATATTCAGAGGCGGGGGGGGGGGGAAGAAGGGGGGAGGGGAGGAGAGGGGAGGGGAGAAGAAAGAAGAGGCCTAGAGTGACTTCCCTCTTCTTGAAAGACAGAGAGATTGGGAGATTGGGAGTTAACAGAGCTTCTCTTAAGGGGCCTTCACAACTGCCTCCTACAGTGCCACAGCAGAGGGGTGATTGTGTCCAAGAGGTGGGGCCAAACTGTGTCTGGATACTATCATATGAGATGAATCTTTTCTTTTGGTAAAATTGTATATATCTGATTGAAACAGGAGAATTTGTTACAAATCTCCCACTTAAATAACATTTGCACTTTTGATGGTGATTTATTTATAACATAAATCTATTACTAAGTTCTTCCTTCTGTCCTTTTGATTTCTGTATCTATTCTATAACTTTCTCTCTGTGTCTATTATGAAGAGTACTGAAAAATTCTCTACACCAATTCAAAGATAATTGTAATTCAGTAAAAACTAAAAGAAGTCTAGAATTCATTTACCATAATGAATAAAAGTAAAAGGTCCCTGAAAAAGATATCCCACACCAATAATCATTACAGAAACACTAAATAGAATTAAAATTCCATGTAAGATATCTAACTGACACGTAATAATATGGAGACCTTTGATGATGGTAAAGATATGAAAAATGTAACTTCTTTTATATCAATAAACTGAATATCAAACAGAAACTGTAGTGGTATTTCATTTGCACTTTAATAAGGAAAGCTGGCCTGAAGTTCAGATAGCAAAACAGCTGCACTGATTAGTCTTACAGACCAGGCAGTGATGAAACACACCTTTAATCCCAGTAACCATACCAGTTCATCATAGAAACCAGGCGGTAGTGGTGCAAGCCTTTAATCCCAGCACTAGAGATGAATATAAGACCGATGTAAGTAAATATTCTTTACCATCCTTGTGCATTTAAAAATTAACAGAGAACAAATGTATTTTATTGGTATCTATTTGTGTTATATTATATTAAAATTAAATCAATATTAAAATACTTAAAATGTCTGTATCTGATTAGAAATAATGGGATGTCCTGGTACCCTCAAAACTGGGAATAATTGTTGTGAAAGAGCATCTATTAACATTGTGTTCTATCATAAAAGGAATAAGTAGCAAGAGGATCAAATGAGTGTTTCTTCCTGTCAGACTGTGAGCTCTGTAAATTGGTTTGTCTATTTTTCTGTGCTATATCTTCACTTCCTAAGCTTTTAATTGTACAAAAATGTATATGCTTTTTAAACTTGAAGAAAGCATGCATTTAAGTTCACAAAATTATAGACGAAACAATGCATCCATAAGATTTATTCATTTTACATTTTATTTATCTCATTTTTGAAAAAGAAATTGTAGGACTTCTTTTATCTGAGCACAGTGCCTTTCTGTAATTGCCACATGAGTTTCTGCTGATGTAGCAGTCATAACATTGATACACACACACACACACACACACACACACACACACACACACCTTTTCTTTCCTCCTCCTCTTTTATTCATTCTTACACCTTTCCTTCGACCTTTTACATTGTTCCATTTTTCTCCTCACACTCCCTGACCACATCATTGTCTGGTGCTTTTTATTCCTCAAATGTATATCTCATCTGTTACTAGAGAACTACCCTTCCTGCAGCTTAGTGAGTTTCTGTAAATTGATTTTGGTTTATCTCATTTCCATGTCATGACACACAGGTTCTTCTTCTTCTTTTTTTTTTTTTTTTTGGTTGTTTGCTCTTTGTATCTAAATTCATACATGCAGGTATTGTTTTATGCATGGTAATTACTCCTCCAGCATTATCAATCTCTAATGTCTGCCCAGTAAAGGTCAATTCTTAGCTCCCCTTTCATAATCAGCTTTCTGTCCGAGGCATGTTTGGAAAAATAGCTTGGACTGTTATTGCTTTCTGCCTTGTACAACAGTGGCTACTAACCATTACTACTTTTGAGAACATAATCTCAAAGTATCAACAGTCAAGGCAACTTCCCTGTTTCAAGGACTCCTCTGTATTCTATATGATTTCAAATAAAAAAGTACCAACTTTTCTTTCCATATATCTTCTTAAAAACTGAATAATTTGGAAGAATTTCTCTAACATATGAACCCTGATATCACCAAATAAAATCTCTGTGAAAAATATATTTTACAGGGTCATTTAGAGAATTAAACTTTCCAATCATAGTTCTGATGTCTGAAAGTACTCAGTAAATTAAAAAATATCTCATACTTCTTTATTAGAAACTACTCTACTCCCAAACCCAATATCAAGATGTATCTCTAGTTAGAAATTGTGATATATGATGCAAAGAACTGCTACCAAATATTATACAGGAAATATGACTATACTCAATATTTCCTGTGATGTGAAGATTTGAGATTGAGAAAGCATCCCATTCTAATGTCACATTAAAATTCTACTTACAGTTTTTCAGTAGATTAACTAAATTTGTGCACAAGTCTACATATTATAGCATGGATAAGAAAGCAATAATTTCATGTTCAGAGTAATTCTCTGATGGAAAATCCTCACATAAAGATAGCAATGCCATAACAGCAAAAGAGAGAGAATGTGAATTTAAGATAGTATATACAAAAGCACTTCACATAAATGTGAAGTGTAGATAGATTTTTTTCCTTTGGACTTCCAGCTCACAAATAATAACATGGGTCCTTATTATTAATTATGGAAGCTTAGACTTAGCCTAGGCTTGTCCCACTATCTTGTAAGATAAATTAATTAATTTATTTTAATCTATGTTCATTGACTTTGTTCTGTACCAAATATCTGGCTTCTTGAGTATCTCTAATGTCTCAGGCGTCTCTTCCTTCCTCTCTCTCTGCCCCGTAGTAGTGTCTATAACTTCTGCCTAGCCATTGGCCACACAGCATTTCATTACACCAGTCACAGCAATTCATCTTTACACAGTGTACAATCATTGAACAGCAGTGAAGCTTAACATTACAGATTTTTGTGTATATCTCAGCAGTGGCACGGAATCTGTTTTAAAGTTTGAGGTTAGGTTGAAATACATAGAGTTTTTTTTTAATGACCTGTTGTTTGAAATGAGTTTTCAATAATAATAGGCAGCTGTTTCTCATAGATTGGCGGGTTGGAGGCCAAAATTGGAAATGCTCATGTGGTGAGGTTCTGAGGAAGACCTGTTTCCTGAGTTATAGCATGGCAATACCTCCTACATGGAGGTAAAATCCTGTTCAGGTAGGATTTTAGTCTTTTGACCTAGCTATGTTGCAGGATATTTTTTCTCACTGACATTCCAAGACAGCTAATAAAGTTAACCTTTGGGGACAGTGGTCAACAATTAGCTTACCAGAAATAATCAAGAGGTACAGAGGACCCATGGATCTAGATAGAGAGATGCACATGAAATATTAGAGTGGGATGTAGAGATTTCCTGGGCCTTTTCAATTTGGGAAGCTGGAGATCTAGAGTCACATGATCATTCCTTCACTGTTCTTCGGGCTTATCAGGATTTTACTCCAATATCTGACTCCTGAGTTTTATTGATAATAGAACAATTTAAGTAAATACATCATAATTTTGGATGTGATTTTTCCACCTCCAAATATATGGACATTGGAGGTTAAGACCATAGGATACAAATTAAGGGAAAAAAAAAAACATTTAAGAGCATAGCACCACCCTGGTACAGATGCATTTGCTCTCTATTTTTTAAAAGATTAATGTTTGGAACGTAGTTGTGCTTCACTGCGAAGTCAAAATGTTTTCATTTCACCTTGGACATTTTCATGTGGTGACTGTTTTCCCCAAAATATCAAAACTAAATATTTATACTTGTATGTTTGTTCCATAGGATTTCTTGAGCAAAGTAAAATAGGTGAATGACTTAAAATAAAAGCCAAGTTTTCTCACTCAGTTCAGGAGGCTGCCTTACCTCAAATGTCTATAATAATGTATACTAGGCTAGAGGGTTTATTAATAGCATAAGCTGATTTCTCACACCAATTTGAAATTTGTATCTTAGAATACTATAAATGTCTTTGAACATTTCTGTATTAACCACTATTTCTGCTAGGACTTATCATCTACCATTTTAATAAGTTATATGGGACTATTGTTTAAGGTAAAAATGAAATTTTGTATTTTAAGTTATTGCTCCGAATTAAACACACACACATCTATAGATACATTACTTATAATAATTTACAGACATTTTATGAGTACACATATGCATAATGTATTTATGGAAAACACATCAAAGTCTACAGGATTCAAAGGGTCTGATTAGAAGAAGTGTTGGAAGTCCATTATTCCATTCACCAACTAGTGAGGGATTTTACACATACTATGGAAATATTGCCAAGTAAACCATTGTATTTTAAAGTAAGTTTCTCTTAGCATCATATGGCAGAATCTTCTTTAGTGTCACAATCTCTTCTCTTGGGTGTCTGATTTTAAACCCTGTGCATCAAAGACGTTACTGTACTGCACTAGAAGGAATTAGAAACACATAGGTTAAAAAACACCCTGCTCAACTATGTAAAAGGGTTCCAAGAGCATTTCAGGTGTATTCAGAATCAGTTTAATTAATCTGAATATTGCTGACTATAAGAGCAAGAATAGTAAACTTCACTGCATAGAAGGTCTTAGAAGATTCTGGTGCATGGCTTCCCTTCTGCGCTCCAACAACTTTTTTCTTCCTTCAGATGCAGGCAAGAGATAGGGGAGATGATCAGCACATCTAGGTATCAGAAAACCCTGTAGTGCAGTGCTCTATCAGATGATGGGATTCTTCAGTGAAAATCACAGGAGTATGATTTGGAGGCTTTGCTCTGGGATGACAGTGTTGCCCATTAATGTTCGAATCATATTAAATGTTTAAGGCAGCAGACTAGAGGCACCGTGCTATCTCATTTTCCTTTTATCAGGTTACCTTGTGTTGTTCAATACAGACTGAGTTGCTTGTGGGCTGGAAACTCTAGTTTATTTATAAAGGTGAATGTATATATCTTGAAAACATAGCTTCTCAAAGCTCGTGAAACCACTGGGATGGGGAAGAAGAGTTAGCTGTAATTTCTTAGGGACATAGCAGAATGATAAGCACAAAGGAGAACAATTGCCAAGAACTGCAAGAGTATGGATTGGGTTATTGACTCAGTGAGTTATCGAAATGCATTTGAATGCAGCTTCAAGGGAACCCATACAAAGTAGAGGGATCATACTACTGACTGTGATCCTCAGTTATGGTCTTCCCAGTGTATTAGCATTCTCTCCCCAACCCCTTCCTGAGCAACAAATCACCTGGAGCATAACAAAAGAAATCTACTGTAACCTGATCTCAAAATTAAGTGTCAGAGCCTCCCTGACCAAGGAAATAAAAGTACTTAAGGGATGTGCATTTTCAAGTAGGCAGCAATGAATGTCTTCCAGAGAAAGGAAGCATCTCACTTATATTGCAGAACAGCATCCAAAAAAAATTGTTGTGCACTCAGAAGCCAACCCAGGAGGTCAAAACTGAACCTTGCCGTACAGCATAAGTGAGTATTATGGATTTGGATTGAATAAAAACAATTTTAAAATCTTAATCTTTTTTTCTTTCTTTTTTTTATTGTTAAAAGAAAAATTTACATTTACTCTGCTTGTCCCAGGCCCTCCCACTCCCCCAATACCCCACCTCCCTCCCCCTGCTTCCTTAAGAGAACATTATATCTACAGGCTCTATTTCTGTATCATTTTTCTGATATATCCAAAATGCAGAATTCTGCAAAACAACTTCAATTTATGCTCCTGGAAATGGTCATTTTTGCTCACCAATAACACATGACATAATCACCATTAACTTAGTCTTCAGATTTCAGTCCTTATTCCACATTTTCATGTTTAAAAATAGAGCTAGATGTTTTTTGTTCTGCCTTAAATTTTCCAAATGCTCTGACTCACATCTAGATCAAGTCCTGATTCTTCAATAGCTTATGTGGATCTACTTGACTTTCTGGTTCCTATCATGTTACTGATTATGGATTTTGTAACTACCTGTTGCATGTGGAGAAGCAGGCTGTGGGGGCTGCATTCCCTGGCTCCCAGCTCCCAGCTCCCGGCCGCGGGCCTGCTTTTGGTCCCAGCTAAATTATACCCAAAATAGTTACACACAAACTGTATTCATTTAAACTCTGTCTGGCCCATTAGTTGTAGCCTCTTATTGGCTAACTCTTACATATTATTTTAACCCATTTCTAATAGTAGTTTAGCCTGGGCTGGCCTTGAACTCGTGATCTTCCTGTCTCTGTCTCCCTTAGCAAATCCTACGGGTGGGGCCAGCCCAGGCCTTTAGGTTCGGTAAGTATAAATATGTTTCTAAATTTATAGAACTGGTTTTGGAGTGGGACTCTGGATCAGTCCCTCTCTAATTCCAAGCCTGTTGTTAAGAGAAAAAAAAAAAAACAGAATTTCTGTCTCATGCATTCAAGGCTGCTTTGTGTCATAAGGACAATACATTGTCATCATAAAGAGCTTGGACCTGTGGATCAGCATAAGCTCCTAGGCCAAGAATTTGATCCTGGGAAATCTCCACACCTTTTGCCCTTTCTTACTGTTCCATATGTTTGGATTCTTTTCTGAAATAAACTCCAAACATCAAAGAAGGTCCATCTTCTAACGCAGCTAACACTAATTGTGAGAAGTCATGGGGTACAGCCCTGACATTAGAAGCCCAAGTTCTTATCATTTCCTTAACAAATGTAGAGTGCAAGCCATAATTAATGACGACTTGCTTAATTTTCTTTAGGTCATTCATTCCTACTGGTGTGCATCTAGCTTCTTTGGCTCCCTTTGAGTCTTTAGAAGTTGAGGCTTTGTCAGAATAAATTACAGGGTATGTCACTAAAACCCTGGTTAAACCAGTTCTGACAGCTGGTAGTGGCATTGTATCCTGCCCTTGTGTCTTCTCATCTGGTTCATCATCGCCCATAATTTCCTCAATCATTTCAAATCTCTTAATCACTGTCTCACGTAAGGCCTGAATCTTCTGACCTGCAAAGGTTTCTAGTCATGTCCCTACAGCATTAATTTTCTGGTTCAAAGATAACATCTCCTCCTTGAATTGCCCCCAGATATCATGTAAGTTGCCATCCTGGAGGTATATTCTGTCTGTTACCTTATCAAAACTCTGTGATAACTTCTGAAAGTCAAATTCAATAGCCTGGACCCTTTCAGGTAAGTTCCTAGTACCCTTAGATAAGGAGTCAATTTTGCCTATCATGGTATTAAACCCATCAATTAATGCCATATACTTCCTTAATGATATAATATGGAGAAGAAAACTGAGACCTAATTATCAGTAAATTGAGGTACTTCCAAGGTTATAGAGGTCTCGTTTGATTTCTTCCATAGTGGCAGCAAAATTCACAGCTAAAACTATTTCCATAGCAACAAAACAGTTCCCTGACAGAGCAAGGTTGGTGGAGATGGAATCTTTGCGATTCTGTGTTGCTCTAAGGATGCTCTTCTCCAGTGGCCATAGTAGAGTAACCCCTATTGTTACCTTTAGAAATTTGCTCTGATGACATCTAGGAACTATATAGAAATTGCAAAAATCAGCTCTTTGCCTTGAATTCCTTATATGTTTCCCTTTTTTAATTATTTGCTTTATTTTCCTCTGAGGCACTTACCTGCATCTGCTTCATATATACAATATTCTGTGTGCTTGTTCACAGATTTTGTTTTTTGTCAGTTAATTCATAATAGAACTAGTGGCTTAACAGTCTTTTACCTTTCTTTCTGAGAGACCACAACAGAGACAGTGCAGCAACCTCAACAGAGAACTGATGCCAGCTTCTGTTTTTCTGTATCATGACAACTCTCCATTATTCTAATGTTCTGAAGTGATATTACAGAAAGTATCTTAATTAATATTTTGTTTCAGATTCTCCTTTTAAGTTGTATAGTCTTATACTTAATGGTGGCAGGTTTTTTTTTTTTTTTTTTTTTTTTTTTTTTTTGGTTTTTCGAGACAGGGTTTCTCTGTGGCTTTGGAGCCTGCACTGGAACTAGCTCTTGTATACCAGGCTGGTCTCAAACTCATATAGATCCGCCTGCCTCTGCCTCCCGAGTGCTGGGATTAAAGGCATGCGCCACCACTGCCCAGCCTGGTGGCAGTTTTGAACATTCAAATTCAGATAAATCTATGTGGTTACTTTTGTTAAAATGTTTGTTGAAATATGAATGTAAACTCTTAAGATCAGTTTTGCTGTTTTTCATTTTTCTCTCAATAGACAAAAGTATTACAAATAGAGGCTGCTGGCTCATTCTTGAGCTTTTAGAAAAGATAATATGAAAATGGTTGTAGCCAACCATCACAGGGGGTAGGTATATTTTGATGAATAATGTAACTTTGTGGTTTTTTTTTTTATATAAGAGTGGTGTATTTTGGGGGGACAGTTTTGGTACTGTAGCAACAAACATTAGTATGAAACCTTCTCTTGTACACTATAAAGATTTGTCACTCCTATTGGTTTAATAAAATGCTGACTGGGTAATAGCCAGGCAGGAAATGTCGGCAGGGAAACCAATGAGCAGAGTTCTGGAAAGAAGGCAAAGATGCAATTATCACCTAGACGCAGAGAAAGCAAGATGAAAATGTTGCATTGAGAAGAGGTACTAAGTCATGTGACAAATTATAGATAAGAATTATGGGTTAATTTAAGTTGTAGTATATAGTTAATAATAAACCTGAGCTAATAGGATAAACAGTTTATAAATAATATAAGCCTCTGTGTGTTTTAGGGGGTTGAACAACTCTGTGAACGGACAGGACAGAGACTTCTGTTTACAGCAACCTACAAGTCTTGTAACTAACTCATCCACAGTGTCTACATTATTATTGCATGATCTCCATAGACTGCATTTTTCTCTACATTTTAATCTTTTTTCTGTGTTTGTTCTACCTAGATCTGCTATAGCGATGTGAATCCATGTTTAAAAAGTTGTGTTGAAGATTTATTAATTCAAATACAATAATCAAACTCTCACACATGAATTATGGTGATGTGTATCCTCTTATTCCATGGTTTTCAACTGCTGAATATTTATTCTTTCACTTAAGGATGAAATACAGGTACCTAAATAAATTTGAATGTTAAGTAAATATTAATTAATATAGGCACAAAATAAAATTTTCATTCCCTGCATGAAATAAAAATTGCATAAAAATTTTGCTTGTATTTTCATCTGCAAAAATATTTGAGATTATTTGCAAAATACAGAACTCTTCTCCCTAGGACCTGATTTTATGATAGTATGGCTTCATATCTTAAGCACATGTCGAGAGACTTGAAATTCCCCTCCACAACAAAGAATCCATTATCTACAATATCAATACTACTGGATATCAAGAACAACCTGGATTACTTTAATGCAATATTTTCTACATTTAGTTACCATGCAGTTTTTATACACACTGTATCAATGACCAAAATAAGCTCAATTTTATTTTGGAATATTTTTTATTATGTTAATCATGCATTTTCTTTGAATCTTGGGGGTCTTCTAATATGTATCTATCAATGACCTACTATCAATGTGCCTAACGACAATATTGATCCATATTTTCCCTCATATCTGAAGCATCAATTTGAAACTGGACCATTGATGTGGGATTCCCCTTTGTATGCTATGAATATGTTTTATTACCATTGGTTATTAAAGACACTCTTTCAGCCAATGGCTTAAATATTGTAAATGTTTATGTAAAGCCTGACAACAATGCTAAACAGAGATATAAAGAGAAAATAGGTGGAGTCATGGAGATGCCATGTAGCTGCCAAAGGAGATAGTCTCTGGATCCTTACCAGTAAGCCTAAGCCTTGTTCTGAAGCATACATTAATAGAATGGATTAATTCAAGATGTAAGAGATAGCTAGAAATATGCCTGAATCGTTGGCCAAACAGTGTTGTAATTTGTATAGTTTCTGTGTGATTATTTGGATTTGAACTGTTGGGAAATGAACGAGCCGTCTCCGCCTACAAACGATGGACATATAGAACTTTCTTTTACGAACTAATTGTCTGTCCCAAGACACTAGTACTTTGCCTAAAGGGTGTAATGACTTATTTATTTACTTTTAAGAATTTCATACTGTAGAAGGAGAATAGCAGTCAACATGCCAAAGTGGATGGGGGAAATTTCCCCAATCCTTAACCTACATGAGGAGGTAACAGCAATCAGAAGTTGCTGTGAAAGATAAAATCAGTTTTCTTAAGGATGATTCAGCTGATAGAAAGGCAAGTCTCACAGACTCTTCCACTCTGTGCACTACAGTAAGTCCCTTATTCTGATGCACTTAACCCCTTTTCCTGGGTCCAACTCCACTCGGGTTCAGGTCCTGAGACTAGAAAGGCATGTCAGTGCAAGGGAAAATTGTGACTGCAGGTTAACTACATTCAAGTGGTTCCAAGTAGCTCAAGCTGTTGTTATTTACACTTGAACAAAGCTTTTTTTTTCTACCAGGCTTACAGGAACAGCTTTATTACTGGCTGTTATTTTGACTTTTAAGAATACATCATATTTTAAGAAATACATTGTAATCATTATAAAAGCCCCCATGGTGTCTCTTCATGCTTCTCCAAGTACACATTTCCACCCCTTACATAACCTCATTCTAGACATAGAATTCAGCATTTTTTCAGCCTTAACTAAATATCGAGCCAGACACATCCTGTTCTTGGCACACTTATGTCAGCTGGTAGCTACTTGAGGTTACAAAGTTAAAAAAGTAACAGACAGGGGTGCAATGCTTTAAGGACAACAATATTCAAAGTCAAACAATTCTTTTGTATCTGCAAGATATGCTTTTATATAGTTCTCTCTTCTACAAGAGAGGAGGCAGCCCAGAGGTCTAGAATAAAGCCAAGCAGTACTAGTCTAAACAAAAGCAATAAAAGAAAAGAAAGTATTGAGAAAATTATTCCTAAAGGTATTCTGATCTGATACACACATAGATCAGTGTCTTATTGAGTCATCATCACAGAAACATCCTCCAGTAGCAAATGGGAACAGTTGCAGATACCTCCAGTCAGATATTAAGTGGAGAAACAGTATAAATAGGAGGTCCCCATCAGCTACCTCCCCTCAGAGCTCATAGTGTATATATTTAGCTATTACGTTGGTATTTTTATGGTACTCTTGACTGAGAATATCTTTAACCTGATCTTGGGACTCTTCTTCTCCTGTAGGTTTGCCCTATCTAACTTCAACATGGTAGTTTTACTTAATCTCATGATATTTTATTTAGTCCTGTTTGGTTGTTATCTGCTAGAAGCCTGTTCTTTTTAATGAGAGAGAGTATGGAGAGGGTCTAGAGTGGAAAGGAGGTGGAGAGAAACTAGAAAGAGAAGAGGGAGAGGAATCTGTTATCAGAATATATTGTATGATAAAAGAATCTATTTACAATAAGGATAATGGGAATGGAACAAAAACAAAAATAGGATATTTTGTATAGAGAGCTATAACTTCATAAGTTGGTTCTGAAGAGAGACTGTGCATCTAGGTTTCAAGTAGGAGTCTGTCGAATCTATTTATATCTAATATGTGAGGCTTAGAGTTTGTTAGCTATAATTAAGAAAGTAAGATGTTAATATTATTATTACTACAGTGTAACAACTATGGCCCCTTTCAGTCTGAAAAACATAAAATTAAGTATTTTAAATGCTAGAGTCCCCGAGACCATATTCTATGTTCAACCTATGATCATCTATGAGTGCTCTTTAACTGCAGAATAACATAAAGACTTGCTCTTTGGAAATGATCCCAAGTTTTCCATAAACTGATTTTACATGCAAGCCATGTAAAATCTGTGGTAAGTAAGATTCTGAACACTGTGCCCTACACATATGCTCACCCTGTGAGAAAATTGCCTTCTCATTTTCCCATGTAGAAGTTCAGATAACATGACAAAAGAACACAGCAAGAAGACCACAGCTTATTAAAGCAGAGGGGGTAGCTTTACAGTTTGTAAAGAATAATTATAGATGATTAATTTGGAAATTAAATACTGTGAAAGAAAAAATGAGAGTTCACATTAAAATTTCTTTTTGTGGAATTATAAAAATAATCTTAATAAGTAAACACATTTTAGTAAAATAAAAGTTTTACAAAGGTCAAGCAAAATAACCAAGAAAAAATTACAGAAACCCACAAACTACTCTCTATTTTTATCATTACCCACAGATATTTCTTTATTTCCCTCCTCCCTTCATAATCATCCTGACTTGCTAGTTGTTAGTCTTATATATGCCAAAATTGACCATTCATATTCTAGGACCCTGACTTAGTTCTGCTGTAGACAAGAGAATAGAGAGAGAGAGATAGCAAATGTCAGAGTAAAGGGGAAAGGAAGGGAGAAAGGGAGGAAAGAGTGAGATGGTAGATTAGAGGTAAGTAGATGATAGGCAGACAGACAGTCAGAGAAACACAGATGAACTGATGACCAGACAAACTGACAGATGGTTGGTTCGTTGGATGGATGGATGGATAATTCGCTAGACCACATAATTTGATTTAAACATTATTTAGATGACATAATTTGATTTAACCATAAAGGGCAAAGTTTTAAAAATGCTGACATTATGGGAAGAAGAAGCCAATCTTAAATTAATGGCCATGTAAGAACATGCGTGTTTGCTCTCTTTCAATGGGGAAAAGGGACAATCACCAAGGAAAGGGCATGGCAATGAATACTATAGAGAGGACTTATTAGGAGTTTCTGGGAATGTACAAACTGGGAATAGAAAAAAAAGAAATGAAAAACAGAGATTGAGTGATACTAAAGATAGAGACAGAACCAAGAGTGAGCATTAGGAAATTTATGGCATAGTTTGCTTCAAAGGCTAAATGTGAGCACCCTGACCAGGCATCTAGAATGAAAATAGAACAAATTACAAGAAAGGTTTCATTAAAATGAGGTTCACCTGACATTGGATTAAAAGATTTGTTAGAGAAGAATGTCTAAATAAGGGAGGAACTCTGCCTGAAAGCAAAACAGATTCAAGAGTTTTGGAGTTCAAAAGTCAGTAGGCTAGAATCTTAGCAATACCCACTCTTTCCACAACTCTGTATTCCTTTTATAGTGGGAGGAAGAGACATAGTATCTCAGAGACAGCTAATTAGCCAGTTAGTAGAATGCACTTATTATGTATTTGTCTTTTTTTTTCTGATGGCCATTTTTAGACTATTATTGACTGTAACTTAATAAACAATAAATATTGTTCAAATAGCTTTAATGAACAAATGAGTTTACCATTCACTGTACACATTTATAACTATATATGTATAGTTATGTTATACATTATTTACTTTGATGTTTATATGCTTTACATTTTAGGCTAAACCATAAAATTATTATCTATGTATAACTAAATCGATATTTACAAATAAGGTAATGAAGACAATTATGTCCAGATGATTTGCTTAGGGTACTTGACTGTCGTTGGCTGACAGGAATATAACTAAATATCTTTAATCATATTCCAATTTTTATTCTTTAGGACAAAAAACAAAAGTAATTGTAGGCAATAAAAATATTAATGAGTTTGTGATGAATGTCCTCCTCAAGCACTTCTGCAAATGAAGATGTACTATGTTCTTACAACCACTGACTTTAGCTCTAATGGAAAGAACATTGGATCTGAATTCAAACAGGATGGAACCTTGCCACTTTTGTGCACGCACCCACTCCATCAGAGCATAATATGCTTGTCAACTTAGGTTTGTTCATCCTTAAAGTAGAATGTAGTTGGTTATCTCCCAAGAAACGGAGAGATCATGATATTTATAGCCGATAATAAATGCACATTATTGAACTGAGTAGAAAGAAAGATAAACACAAATAGGATGGTTTCTCTCAAGCAATACTATATTGAAGGATCACTTATGTTGAAAGAAAATGATTGACTTGAAATACATGAAGAAGAAAACACGAAAATGATGTGGAATGATATTTCTACTCATTTAATTGCTGTATACTACTCTGCAGGTGACATTGTAAACAAGAGCAGGTGTTTCTGTTATACAGGCAAATAAAGTAGGAGTTAACTATATATCCTGTGTAGAGTGCAAAGCTCTAAAATGAACCATGTTAAGCAGATCTAAAGTAGTATTCAGAGAAGGTCAGCAGGAATTACTCAGTGCTCTGGAAACTCAACACTGCATAGAAAATCGTCAAGATTGTAATATGGAAATGTGATGAAAACCTCATCGAGAACCCAGAAAATTTATCAAAAAGCATAACTGTAAAACCTCACCATATTTAATGTTTCATTGTCTTAATTTCTTTCACCTGCAAAATTATTCTCCTCACTTTTGCCACTGGATTTTTAGATTGATATTTCTTAAAAACATATTCCTTTGGAAACACAATTAATGATGATGATCTCAGGGCAGTATCATAAATGAAGGAGAAAATAAAAATAAAACAATTTAGTGGTAATAATTATAAAAATAAATCAAGAATCTCCCAGGCATGTGGTATAAGTTATAAACAATATTTTGATTTATGAAAATTATAGGTAAATTTGCCATTATGATTCTAGTACAACACATAAATGCCTTGGCTTCTTTCCAGTATCTTTCTCTGGTACATGTGCCCAGTGCACCATTAACACATCATTCTCCATCTGATTGATTTATTTTGTGATCATTCATTTTCTTTAATCTGATTATGAAAAATTAATGCCATATTGGAGTATCTCTGTGTTCACTTACAATATTCAATGTTTGTGGAACTGAGATTTAAAATTGTATACATATATTCAGCAACATATATGACACTTGTAAGTTAAAATTTCAATGGATAATTATAATACTGCAACATTAAGATATTACAGACAGTATAGAATCCTAAATAGAAACATGCTATCAGGATTTGTCCTGTTGTCTTTAACTACATGAAATGCTGTTGGCAGAGACTGTTTATTTGCTGCCTGGCTACCTGGACCCAAAAATTTACACAGAAACTATATTTATTACAACACTATCTGGCCTATTAGCTCAGGCTTCTTATTAACTGACTCTTACATCTTAAATTAACCCATTTATATTTATCTGTGTAATAGATAAGATGCTGGGGTTTGCTGAATAAACTTCAGTTCTGGTGTTTTTCTCCTTTGGCAGCTACATGGCATCGCCTTGACTTTGCCTACTTTCTCTCTCTCTCTCTCTCTCTCTCTCTCTCTCTCTCTCTCTATATATATATATATATATATATATATATATATATATTCAATTTTTGCTGGCTTTACTCTTCTAAGCCATTGGCCAAAACAGTTTCTTTATTAACCAATGGTAATAATACATATTTACAGCGCAAATGAGGGTAATCCCACATCAAAACACATGGTAGTATATCATAAGACCTACTGGCTTTGCATCAATAAATTAAGAAAATTGAGAGGTTAATCACATTTATAATAGTGATATTTCAACAGAGGGACCAATGATCTCTCTTATTGCTATTAGTAGTGAAAGATAGAGGAAAAAAAAACCACTCCCATAACTCAGTTATTTCTCAGGGACAGAATCCCAACTAATTCCCAAAAGGGGTAAACATTTTTAAGAATAAAAAGAAAAAAATGACCAAAGATATTTTTTCTTTCTTTTTCCTAGTAAATATTACTGGAACTTATTAATTAGAGGTTGCCAAATTCCACTCAGGATTTTAAATCATTGTATGTAAAATACTACTCTTTCCACTCCCTTCTTACAAAATAATTGTAAGTTTAACTAAAGAAGAAAAAATTGGGAAATCTTAGGAAAAATTAGAAAATGTCCTGGTGACTTTTTCTTTTTCTTTATATTCATGTGAATTTATGCTTAACAAACCAATTGTGGATTTCATTTAGTTACATTCCATGTGAACTTTGTATTATACATTTTATAATTTAATAAAGTAAGTTTATTAATATTATTAGAAATATACACACAACTCTCTTTCTGATATACACTGGAAAATATCAGTTCACACTCAATTGTCCGAATTAAATGGCCTTTTGGAATGCCTACATGCCTTAAACAAAACCAAATAGCAAAAGTCACCTGAATGCATTTTCATACAGCACACAGATACCCACAGAGTCATAACATGACCTTTTTCTTTCAAGAGCACTCTTTATTTTCCTGTCTGTCTGTCTCTTGTCTGCCTGTCCAAATTCTGAAATGCTGTGCCTTTATGATTCTTTAACATTATCCTGTTAACAGGTCAATGATTCTGTCTTATCTTTCTATAGGAATCCCCCTGCCATGAGGAGATTGGTTTGTCAATTCTGTCATATATTTCAACATTTTTTTCCAAGCTGCCTAATGGAATCATGTACAGCACAGACTATATATGTCCTTCTTGGTATTGTTATTAATATGCTGAGTATGACAAAGAAGCAAGAATGTTGATGAAAAGATGGATTAAATGAGCATACACTTCCACACTGAAATGGTAAAATACCATGATTAAAAGTGACCAAATTTTCACTTTTGTTGTACAGTTCAAGAAGAAGAATTCAAATTGTGAGGAGGCATCGCACTTTTATCCACATTCAGAAAGTCAAGAATGAACTGAAAGTGGGGTGAGACTATAAACCCTAGAAGCATTTTGGGTGGTTTGAATAGGATTGGAACCCATACCTTCACAGATTTGAATACTCAGTCACCAGGCAGTAGCAATACTAGGAGGTGGGGCCTTGTGTGAGGATGTGTGTCACTGGGGGTGGGCTTCGGGTTTTCAAATTCTGAAGCCAGGCATAGTTTGTTCCTCTCTCTGTCTGATGAATGTGGACCCAGAATTAGAATTCCCAGCTTCTCTCCAGCACCTGTGTGCTGCCATGCTGCCTGACATGATGATAATAGATGAAACCTCTGAATTTAGGAAACCCAAATTAAATGTTTCTTCTATATGAGTTTTGTGATCATAATATCTTTTTTATTATTTTTCATTTTTTATTAAATTTAAAAGAAAAATTTACATTTACTCCCCTTGTCCCAGCCCTCCCGCTCCCCCCCTACCCCACCGCCCTCCCCCTGCTTCCTTAAGATGGGGCAGGATACCCTTCCCTGTGGAAAGCCCAAGGCCCTCCCCCATGATATCTTTTTACAGTGATAGAAATCCTAAATCTAGTGGCGATGTTTTCTTCGGCAACTCTCCACATTCATGAGGTTCTATACTCTCCTGGACCAGAATCATGAATTCCAACATTCGAGCCTATGTAAGACATTATTTTATTATTATTATTTTTATTATTATTGAGACAGTGTTTCTCTGTGGAACATCCTTAGTCCCTAGTTGTCCGGGAACTAACTCTTGTACCTAGGTTGGCCTCAAACTCACAGAGATCTGCCTGTCTCTGCCTGCAAAGTTCTGGGATTAAAGGCATGTGCCACCACCTCTCAGCCCTGGAAGGCTTTTCTAATTAAAACCAGAAAACAAAACTCAGATCAAGGTAAAAACTATAGTAGCTTTTTAATGATATACATTTATAGATACAGATCTTAAGAGAGGGGAGGAAGGGGAGTGGGAAAAATGTATAGATTAATAAAAACAATAAAAAAGAAACATACAGGTATGGCACTAATATATATGTGTGTAACTAAAATACCAAAATTAAAGCAAATGTTGGAATGTTTAATAAGACAATTCCAGAAGTAAGTATTTTAAAGTAGTTTAGTAGATTTTCATTGTGCAATGCCATATGTTATATATGTATATATATTCATATATATATATTCAAAAGATGTTCAGAAAAAAATAAAAGATATCCAAAGGCATTTAAAATCTCTATGGAAAGCAAAATTGTTCCAAATACCTAAATAATTGGAACTGTAGCCCACTAAATCAAAGAGGAGAAAACCAAGTTTATACTTTATAGTATAATTGTTAGCACATTTTTGTTTATTAAATTGATAGTATTTAAATAACATTTATTTTTATGTGTATACATTTCAAATGTAAATGATTTATTAAAATCTCCATTTGAAAAACTTAACAAAAATTCTCAGTTATATTGTATATCATAGCACTGTTCTCATCATGCTTTAAAATTCCTCATACCTCACAAGCCTAGAGAAGCTAAATAGCAAGGTGAACCTAAAGAAAAATTTCAGAATTTTCAAAAAAAAAAAAAAAAACAACAACTGGAAGTTGAGAACACTGAAATCAGACATTGTAAGGTCTCATTTAAAACCAATTATATGGGTTGGATTTTGATGAAGTGGTTAAGAATATCGTTTTTACCAAGGACCCAAATTCCAATTTCAGTTTCCAGCACCCATATTGTGCAGCTCACAACTGCCTATAAATGTAGCCCTAAGAAATCTGACTCCTGTTCGAAGTGAGTGTACCCCTGCTTGAATGAGCATTGGTGACATGAGCATGAACATGTGAAGGTCCAGAGTCTCAGACCCATGGGGATGGCAAAGCCTTCCTTGACCTGAGTATAAACTTTAGCAAGTGAAGAAATTATCAATTACAGCGTTCTCCTCTAAAATGACTGCAGTCTGATATCTCGCTCCTACAGGGATCTGTGCCTAGATTGCCTTGTGGACTGTCTTGTTCAGGTATATGTAATAAATACATTTCATTTCAGGGCTGCTGGTATGTCTCATGAGAGTATGTGACCTACCTAATGGCAGACTTTTCTGTGTCATGTGTCCATTGTTTCTTCATGCACCATCACCCTCTTCAGGTCAACCACAAAGCCATTCACTCTGAGGCAGGTGCCTTCTTTTGGATGCCATTGGCACAAGCAACCTCATGTGCCCATCCTCACACATAGATATATGCATATATGCATAAATAAAATTAAAATCTGAGTGACAACTATTTGTGTATTGCTACAGACTTTATACAAAGCCAAGTGATATGATTTCTAAGTTATGGTACTGTATTAATATGATAGGTTACATACTTGTGCATTACATATTAATACACACACACATATGCTTCATGGTATAAAAAAAAAACTTGCTGAATAACATCGCTTTCAAGACCAGAAAAGTTTTCATATCCCTGAAACACTGACATCTTAATATTGCTGTGAGATTTACCGGTGTCACCTCCAATAAAATAATGTTTGAAAAACTCAACTGCATTACTATCATAATAGAAAGGAATCAAAACAATTTAGTGTTTAAATGATTGCTTTTGTTGGATGGTGCTGTCAAATTACTTTAAACTCTTTGCAATTTCTCAATGATTATTCATTAAACCTGTTTTAACTACAAGATACAAATTTGAGCCTGCTCTCAGTTCATCTGTATATAAAGCAGAAAGAAGTAATGCGTTTCCACAATCACTCCCTGTTTAATTAGCTTTCCTTTACATTTTGAGTTTGCATTGTGTTTTTTTTTCCTTCTGGGGGTGGTGGTGGTGGTTTGTTTGTTTGTTTATTTTTTGACACAGGATTTTTCTGTACAGCATTGGCTGTTCTGGAATTCAATTTGGAGATCAGAAGATCATCTGACCTAGAATCCACAGAGATCTGCCTGCCTCTGTCTCCCAAGTACATGTGGTTATTATTTTTTAATAATCTTTCAAAACCCTAACACTTACAAAACAATATTTGTTTTCATGAAATAAAGTGATCTTAAATTGAATTATAGCCATTTAACATTAATTGATATCTCAATTAATATTGATATTAATATTAATATAAAGGACCATCTTCTTTTATTTATAAAAATATTTATGTAGGTAAGCAAATTCCTGAAAATAGTCAATCAGGAAAATACACAATTGAGTAAAGTCTCAATTCATTTATACATGCTGGTTTTATATTGTTAGTTTTCATTTTCTCTAAATGCATTGGTTATGGCATTTGTTTTGCTACAGTATTATATCTTATGTTTCATCCACTTGAAGAGATTGGTCACAGATATTTAACTGATGTTTTTGCGTGTACATGTCAATCACTTATGGTTTTGTTCAAAGCAGTTTTACAAAAACTATTTTTGTCATTCAGTTAAGATCTGATCTTTCCAATCCCTATCTCTACCTATTGCTGGAAAATAAATTCAACTCACTGTTTTTTAAAAAGTTGTTTTGAGAACTACATTTACAAAAAAACTGAAAGGATTGTTCCTAATAATGATTTTTATCTTCATGTGACGTGAATCCTGTAATTTCAGCATCAAAACACTTATTTTACTTTATCTTGACCTCGAAACTGTTTTGAAATTACAAGTGGTGTATAAGCCATTTCTTGGACCAGACTTCAGCAACATGTCCTTCTCATTGCTCACAAAGCTCATAGAGAGGGTTTTTCCCTCAGCTGTACTCCACAGAAACGGAACAGCCCACTATAAGACTATCAAAACACAGAATTCTTCAAACAGCATTAGGAAGGTACCTAAAGTGCCAAATACATTGGTTTAAAAGTTTCTGCTATTAGTGTTGCACTTGTATTCAACTTTCCTAAGTTTTATTCTCAAAATATCTATAGAAATAGATTAATAATGTGTACAGCCATACAGCTCCATGTTACTATGGAATTTATAATAAATAAATCAAAGAAACACAATTTTAATTGAAATAATGTAAGAAACTAAGTATTTTGCATATATTTGTGATTGCACAACACACAGCTACCATAGGGGTATGATGCATTCTTAGCTTCATTATGTACATTATTGAACAGTGACCTTTCATAATATCCCCTGTGCTATTATCTAATATACAATAAAATATTTACTGTTACTGAGGAAGTTTTCATTATACATCCATTATGATTAGCGATAGAATATTTAGAAAACAAAATATTGGTTATCCTTGCCTGTATGTTCAAATTGTAGAATTTAAAATGACATAAAATATGTGAAACTTTCTATTTTCCTACAATTGATAAATATCTATAAAACTTTCACAATGCTTTTAAGATATATGAAATAGAAGACTATGCCATAACCATAACACATTTATTTGAAATGATTATTGATTTTTAACCTTTAGATTAATAAATATTTTGTGTTTTATTTAGTTATATGGCAGTGACATCCATTGCCATTAGCACTTGAAGCAGTTTTTTTAAAAAAGTCTGCCATCTATTTTTAATGTCAGAAAAATTCCTGGTAATTCTTTAGCTAATGAATATAAGCTTCAAGGTATTTACACTTTATAATTAGAGAATAGGCCATAGATGAGAGAAAGATTGACAGGGGCATAGGAGGAGTTGGGGAAGGACAGGAAAGTGGTGGAAGTGATATATGAAATATATAATACATATTCATATACTCATACATGAAATTCTAAATATTGAAACCATTCATATTTGAAAAATAAAGTTGTAGAGTCTTTAATATTTTTTCAAGTGTAAAGCTAAATTTATTTAGTGGAGTGATTAGAACTAGTAGTAAATCTAAACATTACCGGTTTAAGAATGTTTATGTTTGCAAAAACAACTCTGTGTTTAAATGAGAGAAAATATCGGAGATGCTTGTTACTCATATTAAACTACTTGGAAAAAGACAGTGGTTTCAAACATGAGACATAGTTCTGGGTATTTATCTAGCATTCCATGATCTATTCAGTAAGACCATTATGCCTTTATGCCATTGAAGTCTAAGAAGAGTAGGAAGAGTTACAAAATAGGAAAATGTGAGACCTTTAGTGTAGACATAGGGTAGAAATCCATCACATCATAGACGTCTGTAGTTCTAATGTCTGTAGTTGCCTACATGGTAGCCAGAAGGTGACTCTGTTTACATAAAATGTTATGATGTAGATTATATATTTTAGTATATGTTCATATTTAATGCATTTTACACATATTTTAGGGAATGATATTTTTATTGCAATGTGTCTTTAGAACATTTTCAAAAGCACACCAGTTTTATTTATCTAGTTTTATTCTGAAGCAAACTTAATGTAAAGTGAAATATATTAATCCTAAGTATACAACTTTATGTGTTCTGACAAATATAAAAATACATGGAATGAACTTGAAAATCAAGACATATAAACAGTTCAGCAACTCAGCACAGGAGAAAGTTACCTTCTGGCATCCTTAACTGCTTCCCTCTGGGAGAGAAGTGTCTCCTTCTGTCACCTATCTGTCACCATAGATCACTTTCTTGAAGACTGACGTAAGTAAAATCACATACTGTGCAATTGTGTGTCTGACTTCCTTCTACATGTTGTTTTGAAGATATTTGCATGTTCGAATGCACTGGTTAGTGTTTTTTACAATAAAAGCACATGAGTTGGTTTGTATTATTCTGCTTTATGCACAGCACATAGACAATCTCCCATTTAAAAAATTATTTACGGATTAGGGCATTATGCAGCAAGAAAACACTATTGTAGGAGAATTTGTGGGTTTTCAATCCACTGGTTAGCTGCTGAGAATGGGCAGGCATTGTCAGAGATACTATGATACACTCAACTTCATTATTAAAATCCAGAAAATTCCTACTCTTTCGTAGTGTGTTTCTATATTTCTATGGTTTAGATCTTAAATGAATTCAGAAATCCAGGTGCTGTAACTCTTCACCCTCGCCCCTTGCCAGGTAGCAGTTTACAATGATACGGTCTTTGGAACATCAATAGAACACGACTGTTCTGAATTGATGAAGCCATTTGTAAATTTATAGTTTAATGGGCTGTTGGCTATAATGAAACTATAGGAACTGAACCTTAGATGAAGGGACTTGACCCTTTGAGGGCATATTTTGTCCCTAACCTTTTCCTTTGACTGCCCTTTTATTTCCTGGAAGCTTTGAGATGAGCATCTATCACATATTCTAGAAAGTTGTTCTGTTTCAAAAGCAACTCAGAAACAGGAAGACAAAGGAACATTAAATTTAAAACAAACCAGAAGCCAACACATACACATACCAAGCAAACAAACAATAGCAGGAAGCAACAACAAAGTTTCTCAGTTCTTTATTTAAGTAGATTTCTTTCCTGTATTTTCAGAGACAGAAAATGATTTAAATAGCAACACATTCTATTGTTAGTCTTTTGACTTTTAGATAGTTGGCTGTAGAGAAGCAGTTATTACTCATTGCACTACTCTTTTTGCCTAGTGATGTAGAGAAACTCCTGAGAGTGAATATTACAAAATTAAAATTCAATGTTAATAATGATTTATGGAAAGAGTGTTACTTTTCAGTATAATTGTTTCAAATAAAAGTTTACTATGAAATTTACATTCTACATTACTCATCTTTCAATATATATATTTGTCTACTCTCAGATGCCAAAATATATATGTATAATATATATGCATTTTATTCTTGTGTAATGATAATCCTTATATGTTACCCCACAAAAAATAAGAAATAGATTTTTCTTCTCTCATTGTAAGTAGAAAAACTCTGAAACAATTTTGCACACATGGGATATTAAGTTACTTTTAATTTTATTGGCATGCACATTGACCTGTATTGTGTTGATAAATTATTGGATTGATTTGTACAAAAATAAGAGGATTAGAATTCATGAGAAAATTACAATTTACACTGATCTTTGTAAACTCAATAAAGCTCTAGTCCTGTTATAATTACCATAAAATGAGTTGCTACTTTGCAAAATGTCAATATAAGAGCTGTAATTAGATATTTCTAGACACAAAATTAAATGACTACTGAAAAATAAGAGTATATTCTCAAATTCTCAGTTTTCCAAATATGAAGTTTTGTGAATAACAACAGATCCATGTATGTGTTGGGTGCCCAGTGAATAATATGCATTGCTCCTTTCTCAACGTAGCCTATTTAATAGTGAATAAGTCCTATAAAATTTGCAATCTGGCTGAATCTACACATTACATAAACACAATTGTATATATACATGCATGTTGTGTATGTACATACTTGTAAATGAATATGCTTCTGATTAGTGTCTAAGAAAAATGAAGTCTCATTTCCTATTAGCAGAAAGCAGAGGGATAAGACCAAAAGTTAACATCACTAGGATTTTGAAAAAGCCATCTCACCCTTATACCTGTTATAATTAAATGTTTATCATCCCTCGTTTTTGTAATGCAAATGCCTTGTTAAGCAATCTAGATTTGCTCAATAATTCAAAGCAATTCTGAACCATTATAGTGAAGTGGCTTGGTATTAGGTTATTTTTCTCACTCTAATATTTCACATTTCATATTTTCCATTAAATGGTAACTGTGAGTTTTATTTAATAAGCTGCAAATTTTCTCTCAACACTTTCATGTTTTTTGCATTTCTGTTTACACTCTGGTTCATTCTCAGCAAGTGTAATAAAAGTAACAATTGTTTAATGTTTCTCTGCTGCCCTATTTTTAATTCTGGATAAATACCTATTATTGGTTAAACTGTATTCAGCAGTATTTGCAGTTGAAAAAGGTCTGTTTCTTATTAATTCCATTCTATTTCTTTTGTGTGTGCTCAGTGATACAAGATGACGGAGAAAATCCACAGACACAATGCTGAGGCAGTAAGTGGGTACTACTGTGTGCATACTTGAAATGCAATCATTTTGGTAATGTCAAAATGTTCAGCAGGCCTCGAGTAAAAAACAATGTCTTGTATAACACATTGAGCAAAGTTATTTCACAAATTTTATTAATGCTAAATCTTGCATTTATTGCCCTCAAGAAATGCAAGCATACATTTTCTTTTATTTTCATCAGCTCACTTGGTCCATGTCTGTTAAAAATAGTTCTGATTGTTTTCCATGCAGAGAAACAGTTTCCAGAATTTGTGAAGCATAAATTCTTCAAGGAACCAGCATTTTGATACCATAATGTTCCTCACGGCTTAGTTCTGATGTCTATACTTTTCGGGAGCACTGTCACTAGGTTTCTGCTAATCAAAACCACACTTCCAGTCATCCAAAACCAGCAGGTCAGTTGTAGCATAGGCTTGCCTGAGGAAAAGAAAACTCAAGCTACTTGTTGTAAATCCAGGGTAAACACATAGATTTTTAATATTTTAATAACGAGAGAAAAATGGGTCTATGAAATAAAAACTTCATGATGATCTATCCCATCTCTTAGCTTCAAACATACAAAACCAGCAAATGATTCCCTATATCTTTCCCCCTGCCTTTCTTTTCTTTTTATTAATTCCTCTCACTAAAATTTAGGGGCTAAGTCCCTGCTCTCAAGATATGGGGATGCAAAAAAAAAAAGCAAAAAGAAAATAAAGATAAAGCACAAAATAGTTACTCTGGCAAGATATCAAATTATATTGTAAATAACAAGAGAAAAGTACATTTAATATGTATTAATTTCCTAGAATTTAAATTAAGAGATGGGCACTGGTAGATTTCTTGACGTAATTAATCCTCCTACATTTTGAAGTAGAAAACAAGTCTTAAGAGACCCATAGCTACAAGTCTTTGAGAAAAAACTTAGCCTTTGGGTAGGCGTGCAGCTGCATGCTGCTATTGCAAATGCCACACTGCCAAAAATGCATTTTATCTGGGAGGACCAATTATATGTAATTGTAGTCAGGGAAATGATTACCTGTCTTCTTTTTCTTAGCATAGCTTTCTGAGCATCTATAAGATCAGTTCTTCCAGTTATTTATGGCACCTTGTATTAGTTTAAAATGTTCATCTTTGGATGAGGCTGTATTATCTTCAAGACTCTTAAACATTTTATTCTGTCACAACTAGTTTTTAGCTTGTGGTATTATTTTTTACATTATTATCTTACCTGTGATGTGCCTCTCTCTCTCTCTCTCTCTCTCTCTCTCTCTCTCTCTCTCTCTGTGTGTGTGTGTGTGTGTGTGTGTGGTGAAAGTTCCAGGTCTAATATATTGTACTCTTTTACTTTAATGAGAAGTAAAAATTGTAAGTAATATATTTTTCTTTTTCTAAATTAATTAGATCTATCATTATGTAAAAGACATACATCTGTTTTCTTCAAAAATATTTTATTGCGTTACTAAACTTTTTAATCCTAGTTTTATTGTATTATTTTATCAGTAATCATGATTGAAACATTTATTTCAAAATAAATTAATGTGTTATTACAAAGTAGGTTTAAATTATTTGCATTTGTTCCATTATGTTTGAACAATACATTATATATTTGCTATGCTATGACTTAATGCTCATGCTACAACTGAAAGAAATGACAGTTTTTTCTTGGTATTTCTTTGTATTTTCATACCCAGCATTTATAATGTTTCCATGGAAAGTGATCGTCAAAAATAAATAACAGAGGTACTTCTGTCATCTCGGCACTGGAGCCTTGTACTCATGTCAAACCCACGGCTTCCAAAGAAAAGAAACAAGAATAGTTTATAAATCTATCTTTTAAAAAGTCTGCATGACGTTTCCAGAAGTCAAAATGTATTTCCTCTTGAACATCTGAAAATGCAGAAATGATAGTTTCTCTTAGTCAAGACAAATGAACTGCATACTTAGTTGTATATTAAGATGTGTTTCTCTGAAATGTGAGGTGAAAACAATAAAATTTTATATTTATGAGATCTATAAAATGCCCTATAAACTAATGATGGCCAATTCAAAAGGTGTGACTTAAAATGCATCTTGTATATTATTTAGTAACTATTCAGTATTGTCCTATAGAAATCCACTGCAGACCTGTTAATATAAAAATTAATTAAAATAATCATGGATTTATATAACAAAGAAGTAGAAGAGACCAAGGAAGATTTGTAGTTAAGAATTGCCACAAGAACTCTATTTCGCCTCCTTCAGTTTCATTGCCTGCTCATTGTTATTATTGTCACATAAAAAGTGTGTATGTCTGTGTTTCATATGTGTTTGCTTTGCATGTATTTGTTTGATTTCAAACTTTTAACCAGTCTTTTTTCATTAAAGGTCTGTTTGTGTTTTTGCTTATCCAAAGGGATGTTGTATGGTTTATAAAAATTAATGTATGCCTTAATGGATGAAAATTTCTGTTTTTATACAGTTATACATTTATGAGAAGTGACAAACAACTAGAAGAGTTAGACTTTCTTCTGCTGAAGACACATCACCTCATTTTTTTCATCATCTATACCTGCCTGCATCTACAAAACCCTAGGTAATTTTGCAGACACTATTAGTATTTTGATTGTTTCTCCCTCAATCCTTATTATTAGAATTTTGAACTCACTCTGTGCATTTTTTAAATTTGATTTTTATAGTAATCTTTAATTTTCTTTGGTGCTCCCACTGGTCAATGAGGTTCTAAGAACATATTTCTTAATTACTTTATCCCCAGTGCTTGGATTATGTATGTTATATGACAGGTAATTAAATTATCTGAAGCTTTGTGAATGAAGGAGATGGCTCAAGGTGCTAGATAAGGTTGTGACAAGTTATATCAGGAGCTTCTATACTAAGAAGAGGTATGTGTTCTTATGTTACTCAGTTTCTTTGTCCTTCTCTCCAGATCTTTCTATCCCTGTAAAAATCCTCTCCAAACCTTCAAAGATATCCTCAGTGGTATCCAAATCTAAATACTCCTTTTCACTGAAAAGCCTGATTCTATATTTCCAGCATCACTATCCACTCCAGAATCTCTTGTGTTTGTAAGAGACCACCTCTGTGGTAGAAGAGAAAGCACGGTATCTAAGACTGTAAAAACAAACAAAAAAAGTTCATGAGAGCAAAATGGAATAGAATGTCTGCTGCCAAGGATGCCAGACCTGGTCCGAGTATTCATATCGCTCTTATTTGTTTCTTTCCAGTTTAAAAGAATGGCTAAAGATGAGCTATAAGTAACAACGGGCAATGAATGCATTAACCCATCCAGAATGTCATGTACTTCTTTAACTAAAGCAATTAACATGCCTGGTAGAAACTTTTGCAGTGCTATCATTAGGCTTCCCAGAAGTGCTTTGTGACAGACGAGGACTCTAGGACAGTACAATTGTCTTGGAATACAGAGGAAGCCACTTCATATTTTAAGCACTCAGGTTCTTCAATTTTAAAATTTAGTTACACAAGGGGAACTGAAAAATTATTTCCTAGCTTAATATTATCTAAATAAGGAGTATGTGGAGTTGAAAGGCTTGTTCTTGCTGGTTTATAAAAATATACCCATAATATCAGGAATATTTTTAGCATGCATGATAATGCATTCTTCCAAATGAATGCAGAACAAGATTAATCTTTAAATCTCTTAGATTGGCTTCAAACTGATAAGAATAAGTTTGAAAGATTCTAAATTTGTTCAAATCACTAAACTTTAGTCAGTATTTTTTTCTTTGAATACTCAGATATATAAATGTAAGAACTTATTAATTGTACATATTCATGGGTTCACTGGGACCTTTCTGTATTGAAGTCTGATTTTAAATGTAGACACATCAGCAATGATACTGTCTTAATATATGCAACAGATTATAGTTCTCATGGAACCTTAAAGGCAGCATCTTTTCTGCAAAAAGTAAAAATAAACATTACTAAAATAAAGACAAAAAACATATCCATTGGCTTTTAAGATTATGATACATTACAACAAACCCAATATTATTATATTCACTGTCTTTTATAAAACCTGCCCACATCATTGTTCTATGCAGGGAGCAATAACAAGGCAAAAATACCATATTTTTTTATATTACTCTTAGCTTATATTTCAGGAGATTTTCCTGATTCTGAAATGCATTTGCCAGTCTTACCTTCATTACTCTCTTCCCTCTGGTACACATGGGTTCTTATTTCTTCAGCTCACTGCTGATGTACTTTTGAACCACTCCTGTAACGTCTCAGTTCTTAAAACACAGGCACCTTATTGATTTTGTCATGCTGTTCTTTAATGCCTAATGCTTCAAGTTGAATTCAGGTCAGTAGTCTCCTGAAGTCAACTCTATTTGCTTAATCCCTTGAGTTTTAAAAATTCAATATAATGAACGATGAAGAATAATATTATGCAAAATTTTTCCAAAATATTTATTGTTATATTTATTATATTTATTTAGTTGCATATGTTCCTTAGTATAAAAGGGGTGTAAATAGGAAGGGAAGAAGGAGGAATTGTTATTAGTGTATGATATGATTGTATATATAAAAGTCCCTATAAATTCCACCAAGAAACTTCTACAAGTGATTAACATTTTCAGTAAAGTATCTGGATAAGCACACTAAAATCTTTAGCCTACACATACGCAAATGACTAAAGAACTGAAAAACAAATCAGGGACAGAATGCCTTTCACAATAGTCTCATAAATATAAATATAAATATAAAACATCTTGGTGTAACTTTAACCAATAAGCAAAAGACATGCATGATTAAAATTTGAAGAAATTTAGTGGAGAAAGTTGTCAGATAATGGAAAGATTTCCCATGCTCATGCATCAGTACAATAAGTACGGCATGAGTGACAATCATACCAAAGCGATTTTTTGATTCACTTCAATTCCCATCAAAATTCCAACACAATTCTTCATGGACCCTAAAAGGACAATTATGAATAAGACATAGAAACACATAAAAAACTCAGGATATCTAAAACACACATGAATAATTAAAGAACTTCTGGTGGTATTACTGTCCCTGATCTCAAATTGTACTAAAGATCTTCTAAAGTAATAAAAACAACCTGGTATTGACACAAAAACAGAATGTTTGTGGATCAATGGAGTTAAAATGAACATCTAGAACTTAAGAAATTGAAGAGCTTATATAAGGCAAAAAAAACCCCACTATTGTTCAGACAAAGGGTAAGCCTACAAAATAGAATATTATACCAATAAAGCATCGAATAAAGTAATATTATCCATAATGTATGAGGTATTAAGATAACTGGACATCAAATAAATAACAAATAACCCAAGTAAAATGGGCTACAGTTCTGAATAGAACATTCAAATGGGAAAATTGAAATGGCTGAGAAGCATTTGAAAAAATACATCCTGTTATTTATGTCAATTTTAGGTCAAGCAAATCTCAGAATAGACGTGTTCAGGATGAACTCTCGGTGCTCAAAGACCTAATAGTCCAGTTAAATAGCTTACTCTATTTACTTGAATTAAGAGCCTTGAGCTAAAGTGATT
>JAQHUG010000185.1:2542664-2553200 GCA_028555095.1 Dicrostonyx torquatus
GGTCCAACATATGTGTGGACGACAATGTCATATCACAATAACAAAAGACTGGATGGGAGGGGGCCATATTGTGGGGAAGAAGATTTCCAGAGAGGGAGGGGGATCAAGAGAGGAATGGGGAAGTAAATATGATCCAAATATGTTGCATACACATATGAAAACATGTTGTATACATGGATAAACAAATAAATACAAAAAATTTCAAGAAAAAAATACATCCTTAGTCATCCTTAGTCATTAGGGAAATACAAATCAAGTTTCATATTACACTGATGTGGGAGTCCCCTCTGTATACCATTGGTTAATAAGAATTTGTCTTGGGCCACTACCAAGGTAGAATAGAGCAAGGAGAGAATTCCAAGCAGAAATGGAGGAGAAAGTAAGCAGAGTCATTGGGATGCAATGGAGCTGCTAAAGAAGAAAGACACCCCCACCACTGGAGCCACTGGATCCCTTTTATTTTATTTTATTTTAATTTTAAAAATTTTATACTTCCTCCCCTTCTCCCAGTCCCCTCCCGCTTCCCCACTACCCATCCTTCCTCACTCTTCTTCCTTAAGAGAGGGCAGAGTACCCTGCCCTGTGGGAAGTCCAAGGCTCTTCTGCCTCCATCCTGACCCAGGAAGGTGTGCATCCACCTAAGCAAGGTTCCCAAAAAGCCAACACATGCAAAGGAGATAGGTCCCAGTGCCATTATCGATGGCTTCTCAGTCTGCCCCATTGCCAGCCACATTCAGAGAGTCCAGTTTGAGCATATGCTCATTCCGTCCCAGTTCAGTTGGATTTGGTGAGGTCCCATTAGATCAGACACACTGTCTCAGTGGGTGGGCCAGCCCTCTCTCGGTCCTGACTCCCTTGCTCATATTCTCCCACCTTCTGCTCTTCGATTGGACCTTGGGAGCTCAATCCATTGCTCTGATGTGAATGAGGGTCTCTGTCTCTATCTCTATCCATTGGAAGAAATTTCTATGGTGATGATCAAGATATTCATCAATGTGACTAGGAAGGCTAGTTCACGCACCATTTCTTCTTCTGCCCAAGTACCTAGCTGGGATCCCCTCTAGAGCCAAGTATCTTGCCAATCCTAAAATGACTCCGTTAATGTAGATATCTTATTCCCTTCTCCAATATCCACCCTTTCTCCATCTCCACCCTCCCAATCCCCCAAGATCTCCCCAGTTCTACCTTTCTCCCTTCTCTTTCCTCCTCTCCCTTTCCCCTACCCCCCAACATCTACCCTCACCCCTATTCCCACCCATGTGCTGCCAACTTTTGCCCGGCGATCTTGTTTGCTTCCAATTTCCAGGAGGATCTATATATATTTTTCTTTAGGTTCACCTTGGTATTTAGCTTCTCGGCTTGTGAGCAATAAGCTTAATGTCCTTTGTCCTAGAGCACTCACTAATGAGTGAGTAAATGCCATAATCATCTTTTTGGGTCTGGTTATTTCACCAAGGATAGTGTTTTCTATTTCCATCCATTTGCATGCAAAATTCAAGATGTCATTGTTTTTTACCACTGAGTAGTTTTCTAATGTGTATATATTCTACACTTTTGATCCATTCATCCATTGAGGGGCACCTAGGTTGTTTCCAGGTTCTGGCTATTACAAATAATGCTGCTATGAACATAGTTTCACAAATGCTTTTGTAGTATGATTGGGCATCCTTGGGTAAATTCCCAAGAGTGGTATTGCTGGATCCTGAGGTAGGTTGATTCCCAATTTCCTGAGAAATCGCCACACTGATTTCCAAAGTGGTTTCGCAAGTTTGCATTCCCACCAGCAATTGATGAGTGTTCCCCTTACTCGACATCCAATATATGGATATCATTGGTGTTTTTGATTTTAGCCATTCTGACAGGTGTAAGATGGTATCTCAAAGTTGTTTTGAATTGTATTTCCCTGATCGCTAAGGAAGTTGAACATGACCTTAAGTATCTTTTGGCCATTCAAACTTCTGTTGAGAATTCTCAGTTCAGATCCTTGAAAAACAAAAAGCCCAGGATAGCCAAAACAATCCTATACAATAAAGGAACTTCTGAAAACAGTACTATCCCTGACTTCAAACTCTATTACAGAGCTACAGTAATGAAAACAGAGATATTGACCAATGGAATTGAATCGAAGACCCGGGTAATAATCCACAAACCTATGAATACCTCATACTTGACAAAGAAGCTAGAATCATGCAATGGAAGAATGAAAGCATCTGTAACAAATGGTGTTGGAATAACTGTATGTCAATCTGTAGGAGAATTAAAATAGATCCATATCTATCTCCATGCACAAATCTCAAATCCAAACAGATTAAAGACCTCTACATAAATCCGACCACACTGAACCAGATACAAAAGAAAGTGGGAAGTAGGCTACAACACATGGTTACAGGACACCACTTCCTATTTACAACCCCAACAGCACAGACACTGAGAGAATCAGTTAACAAATGGGACTTCCTGAAACTGAGAAGCTTCTGTAAAGCAAAGGACACAGTCATTAAGACAAAAAGGCATCCTACTGAATGGGAGAAGATCTTCACTAACCCCCACATCAGACAAAGGTCTGATCTCCGAAATATATAAAGTACTCAAGAAATTAGACATTAAAATTTGAAATAACCCAATTAAAAAATGGAGCCACTGGATCCTTTATGAGAAACCATGAGTCTTGTAGTAAAATAACAGAATTGGGTTAATTTAAGGTGTAAGAGCTAGCTACAAATATTCTTAAGCTGTTGGCTAAATAGTATTGCAATTAATATAGTCTGTGTAATTATCTTGATTTTGGGCTGTCTGTAAAATGAATGAGCAGCCTCCTACTATATTACCCTAATCATAATGGCTAAGATGGATAAAAAGAAATGACACCTTCGGCTGGCAAAGATGTGGACTTAGGGGAACACTCTTTTGTTTCTGGTGGAACTGAAAATTTGTACATCCACTATGAAAATTAGGGTGGTGATTCCCCAGAATAAATGGAATAAATCTACCTCAAGATGCAATTCTACCAAGCTTGGGTATATACCCCCAAGATACTTAATCTTATCACAGAAACACTTGCTCAACCATTGTTGTTCTATTTTAATAGCCAGAAATACAAGCAAGATAGATGTACACCAACACAAGAATTAATAAAATATATGGTACATTTATATAGTGGAATATTCTTTATCCATTACAAATGAAATCTTAAAATTTGCAAATACATGGATCTGCCTTGAAAAATCAATCATCTGAGTGAGTTAATTCAGGTCCAGAAAGACAAAAATGATGTTTATTTACTTATATGTGGATGTTGGTTCTTCAAAGACAAGAAAGCTACAATCCATATACTGACAGAGATTGGGTATAGAGCAGGAAATTAGGTGGAGATAAATGGCTCCCCATAGGAAGGGGAAATAGAATAGATTGATAAGGATGTTAAAAAGTTTTGGGGACTGGATGCAGGGAGCCAGATGGAGATACTATGAGGATGGAGAGCTAAAAATAGGGGTCATTTGAGCAATTATATGGAAATCCAATATAGTAGAAATTTTCTACAATATATACATGTATGAAGGCCATTTAAAAGAAGTCACCAAATTCTTCAGGAGACTGAAACCCAACTCTCCATCACTAATCATCAAATGAAACTTTCAGTACTCTGAATGGGATGAATTTAATCAATTTGTTGGTCAAATGGGTCCCATGGGAACCCTCAAACATACCAGGCTATTTTCAATGCTACTGATTTTTTTCAACAAACTGATGGTAAAGCCTTATTGTTGAAGACAACACCTATAGAACTCATTGACCATGGAGAAGTTGAGCTGGTGCTTACCCCAATGGACTATAGTACTCATGGTACTAGAAGGTATTTAAGACTTTACCATAGAAGAATGGTGAATACCAAGTCAGCTATAAACCCTTTGATCTTCAATAGTGACAGACCTGCATGATGAAAGCTTGTGTCAGTAACCTACGAACATATGATTTAAAAGTCACTCCATAAAATGGGAACTTACACTCTTTGTTGCTTGGATCATCAGGAAACTGAGAATAGATAGAAAAGGGACCTAAGAAAAAATGAAATACCCATGTTCTCCTAATGGAATGTAGCATAAAATGACTCTAATGACTTTATGCTCTAATCACAGGTCTGTGTCACAAAAGCTTCCTCCTGCAGGAGATGGGAACAACTATTGAAACCCACAGCAAGATAATAGGCAGAGACTTAGCAACCTTGAAATATTTAGTCTAATTTGTGATATATCCATGAAATCCTTCCCATCAGGAATCAGGGAACGTTAGAAGAAGCAGAAAGAGTACAAGTACCAGATGGGATGGAGGACTCTGAGAAAACAAGACCCTGTATGCTCAGCAGTACCTATGTCAATGTGAACTTAGAAATACTGAGACAGCTTACACAGGGTCCGACTGGTTCTGACCCTCATTAGATTCTAGAGTTGGAATGAGAAGGAGACATATACACCCATCACTGAGCTGGAAACTATCTCCAACTGATAGTCACTTACAAGTGAAAAATTAATTTTATCCACTAGCATTATCACTGAAGAAGCAAATTGCTCTTAAGGGTAGGAGACATCTATGCAGTAGATGCTGCCAAAACATGAACTCTACTGACATTTTAGGGGTTTTCTTTCTCATAAGTCAGGACACTTCGTTCTGTATTTATTTATTTTGATTTTTTATTTTGTTTTTCGACTTTTGTTTTTGTCTGCCATACAGACCTTTTGCATATACATCTGGTTTGGATATCTTCTACGGGAATTTAGCATGTGAGAACATGCGTATCTCTGAAGTTGTATGCTTTTCTTTTGATTTTCTTGTTTTATCATACTCTTATCTTTTATTTTTAATTCATCTTATTTATTTCATTTTTTATTGCTGCTCAGATACCAGTTTGCTTTCTAAAGAGTAACAGAAAGTGCATGAATCCAGATGAGAGGGAAGGTGGGGGAGGAGGTGGAAGAAAAAAATATAATCAAAATATATTGCTTGAAAGAAAATCATTTTTAATGAAATAAATGAGATAAATCTTATTTGTGAGTATGCTGTTTAAATCATTCCCCTCTCTACCTTCCCCCAAATCCTTCCATGCCCACTTTTCTCAAATTTACGGCCTCCTGTTCTTCATTAAGTTTATATACATTATATCTATTTATGTACAATATATATACATATGTTAATGATAACTTTAATGTTGCTCATTATGTGTATTTAGAGCTGCCACGTTGGGGCTGAGTAAACTATCAAGGGGCTTGACCTTCCTTAAGAAGAAAAACTACAGGTAATTAATTAGTAGTTGCTGAGAATGGAATATTATTTGCCATTACTTATGCAACCTATATATGTCAAAGTAAAAGGATATTATTTCTTCATATTTCCAAAAATATATCAACAAATTTCCAAGCATGTTGTTCTTGTAATATAAAAACTACCACATAATTAAGTAAGTTTTCATTCAAAAACATTCAAATTCAAATAAGTTCTAATTGAAATGGATTAATCTACTTTAGTCATGCAATAAGCTTTTATGAAAACTGTCATATACATATTTATCTTAATGCAGGCAATAAAAGTTCTACTTACTAAATTACATTGCAAAACAATTCATTTTAAACATTTGTCAAAACTAGAACATATACAAATATAATAACAGCCACAGTGGGATGTCAGGTACTAGTTATATTAATCAAAAATTTAAAAGAAATATTTGTAATTAATATTTTTAGAGTTTAAAGCATTTTTATAAATCTTTTAATAGAATAAGTACTGTTATATGGATTATTTCACAAAATTAAAATATATTTGTATGAAAAGTACTTGTAAACACAAATTACACTTCTTGTTTTGTCCAATGTTAGTGTTTGAACTACCAGACTAAAAAACAATATATAGAATTATTACCAAATATTAACAAAGATAGTATATGCAATTTTAAATTTAATATTTGTTATAGGAGAATCTAGAAAGAAATAATTTATAAATAGCATGATACTTTATTAAGCGCTATACAAAATAAAATTCTTTCATGAAATTTCCCTATATTCAGAATTGGTATTGATGTAGAACAGGGTAAATGGCCATATTGTTATTAGAAACAATTTAGAAATTTGTGGCTACCTCATTTGGGAGAGTAATTCTTATAAATAAATGCTCTTTCAGATTAAATACTGATATTAGAGCTAACTAAAAATTCATTAGTGAAATAGAACTCTATAAACATCATCCATCATTGTGTAAGAGACAGGGAATATACGATTTCATAAAGCGATGTTTCGCTAATTCCTGAGTCGAATATCACAAACTAAATAGAAATGCCGCATTTATGTTAATGATGTTCTTTCCTCCCTTTCCACACCAACGACGTGACTATTTATAAATAATTACTGTGTCTTTGAACTGGATATAAAATCAAAGAGTGAAACATTATTTATTCTTTTATGTTTTATCTATTGTATTTTTTTAATATTTCTGTAGGTGAATACAGAATTTACACCAGGAGGTAATAGGTAAAGGTAAACCAAAGGTCACACAATTCTTTTGCTATGCTGCTATCATGACTGCTGATAGAAATTACTGTCCACATTTGGAAGGCATCTTTCCATATCACTGAAGGCAACCAGAAAATTTCTTCAACTGTATGTTCTTATTCAAATGTTGTTAGTTTGTGTCAAGTGGACATTAGAAGCATTCCTTACACATAAAATGCATAGATAGTTCCTATGTTTGTAAGCACGTGTTCATATTATAAAAATTAATACCCTGAATAAATAAGAGGAAAATAAAACTACCCATAGTTCACTAAGAATACATTGTTATATTTAAATTTAAACTCTTAAGGTGGGGAAGGCGATTTGCTGAAATCACATGAGCACCAGAGTTAAAATCCTCAGCATCCATATAAGAATATCCAGTTATGAAAGCCGACATATTTATATCTTCTGGGTTGTGGTGGTTGGAGATTTCGGGAACATTGTGTCTTCCTGGCTGCCAGCCTAGCTCCAGGCTCAGTGAGAAAACATCTCAGGGAAATCAAATGGAGATTGATAGAGCAAGACAGACAATATTCTCGTCCAGTATCCACAGGTGTACTGTACCACATCCGTACAACACTCATATCTCCCTTCTCACATTCGTGCACATTTGTGTGCATGTACATACAGGCATATAAATTCATGTGTTATCGACTTTCCAAATAGTTTAAAAAAACATTTTAAAGGAAGTTGGGACCATGTTGTACTTAAGGTTTGGTATATCATCTGCAGAGATTTCCATCGTCTCTGATCCCAATGGAATACTTGGGCCATATATGTATTCTGGGTTCTGTGAGCAACATGCTTGCAAGTTAATTTGCACTGAAAACACTGTTTTGCCGCTGTCCTAGACAAAGGGAAAGTTTCCTGAATTTAACATTGTTTAGTTTTTACCACTCACTCTGCTGCCTCCTGTCTACTGTGCTGTTGTCTCTCAGTGGCTTTCTTACATGTGGATTCTGTACATCTTTCTGAACTCTAGGGGCCCTCTTTGAATAACTCCATTCACCTATAGAAGCTGTTAGTGTGTTAAGAAAGTTATTCCCAGGGCATTTCTATGATCTCATATTCTTGACTCATGTGTGTGTGTGCGTTTCTGTGTATCTGTGTATGAGTTGTGTGTCTGTGTGTTTGTTATATAAGATCTAACAAAACAGTTAATGTTCATTTTAACATTGTTAGTATTTTTCTCATTATACTTCTTTCTTATTTGTATGTAGGACTTCTTTGATGTATCTATGTCTACTTATGGCTAAATTACCATCTAATATTTGGGTAACATTGATTTTATTCTAAGTTATTCACATACTCCTCCCCTCTCAAAGCCACAATGGAACATGTTCTGTTGGAAAAATCCCCCCCCCAGTTATTGGTCATCACCTCTTATCATGATTCAGGAGCATATAATAATTGTTCTCTAAATACTTCCTAAAGCATGAACTGACTCCTATGACTCACTGCCGCCATCAAATATAAAAACTCAATCACTGATTTTTTTTCAGTGTCCGCAAGCCCTGTTGTACTAACTTGACCTCTCTCTTTTTGGTCTACTTTACAACTTAGAATACAGAGTAAGAGAATTCATTGTGAAGTTTTAATGTGTGTATCAGTACACTTTGCTGTTCTTTGTTGTCTTCCCCAGTTCCCTCTGCCCCTATTGGCTGTTACAACATAACCTCCACCAATGCCCCTTTTTCTTTTATGCCACATATATTTCACTGCTACAACAATTACTCTCTGTCTTCTCTTTAGCTCACTCTTCACTTTTCAAGGTCCCATTTCTATTTTCATTTCATTTTTTTCTTTCTTTCTTTTTGAAAGCTGCTGTCTTTTTAAAAATTCTTTCTTTCTTAATGTGTATTAGTGTTTGCCCATATGTATCCTGGATGACGGTTTCAGATACCTTAGAACTGGAATTACAGACAGTTGTGAACTGCCATGTGGGTTCTGAGAATTGCACTCGGGTCCTTTGGAAGAACAGCCAGGGCTCTTAACTGCTGAGCCATCTCTTTAAGCCGTTTGTTCTCATTTCTTTCCTCTCCATCTCAGTGCATGATTGCCCATGATTCTACTCTGCTGCCTTGAGATGTTTACATAAATGGACACTTTTCTGTGATTCCCTTGCCTTCTTGTTCACATAACATATAGCAAATGATTTATGCTTTACATAGAATATGCACAATTCTTCATAATACAGTGCATTTATCTTTTATTTGGGGTACTTATTCTTATTTAGCATACATATTTGTACATAAATACATTTTCATTCAAATAAATCATGTCCTTGGACCACATGCATTATATATATATATCCTCCCCTTTCTTCTTCCCTTCTGATTGTCCTGCTTGTTTTCCAAAGTAAACTTTTCTTGACATGGTATTCTTGCAAACATGTGTGTATGTTATATTAACATAAAATAACGGCTATTTATGTCACTGATATAAAACATGTAATGATGACATGTCTCACTGACTTAATGTGTATTTAAAAGAATTTGAAATTACCTTAAAAGCATGGTCAACTATTAATCATAAAATACTGGTGACACTGAAAATCTATCCACCCCACCAGAGAATTTTAACTTTCCAAAATTAAAACTGGCTATAATGTGTTGTGAATGTCTTAACCATAAATACATACATGTTTGAAGGATTAAATGAGTTTGGCACTAGACTGTGAATAATTAAAGCATACATTTTATGCAAATGCTGTTTTATTTTTTTAGTTAATACAACCTTAAAAATTCTCATTTTTGCTATGTGATCTTCAATTATTTCAATAAAAGAAGTGTCACAATTAACTTAGAAATATTTGTCTGAAGTCAGAATGGTAGCATCCCTAGAGAACTCAATCAGAAAAGAAACTTAGAAGAGTAAGGAGTAGAGAATATGCTTCTCTCCTGTGAATTCACACAGCACTTAGTCTTTCAAAAGCATTCTGCTAGATCCGAAGACTACAAAATGTGCTCAAAACATTTCCGGATAAAGCAATTATCCTGTTTTTGTGTAAATTGCTCAAGTCAAATTATATATAAAATTAAATAATACACAAGCTCAAGAGGAAAAATGAAAAGCTAGTTTATAGTAAACTGGAGAATCCATAGTTCATAGACTGTGTATTAATTCATTCTCAACTAAGACAGTGGTAAGCCAATTTCCTCTTTTAAATTATTTTTTCAGCATGAAAATTTTATTGATTATTTTTGAGTTTCACATAAGAACCTTTCCCATAAGACATCCCCATCACTTCTTAGGTCCAACCTTTCACATAAGACACCCCCATCACTTCCCAGTCCTCTTAGGTCCAACTCCACCCTTGTGACTTCCCCTCCCTACACACACCAAAGAAAGGAAAATAAATATCAAGTACAACTGTGTTGCTCATATACTCACTGGATCATGGTCAAACTCTCAATGGCCAGCTCCTTACAGAAAATGATTTCTTCCCACCCCACCCTTGGCAGAAGACTTCCCACTCCCACCCATGTTAAAAGCTATCCCTGTGACAAGCTAAATTTCAGCATCCATACAACACTTTTTAAGAATTCCTATCAGGCGTTTGTCTGATGTGGGGTTAGTGAAGATTTTCTCCCATTCAGTAGGATGCCTTTTTGTCTTAATGACTGTGTCCTTTGCTTTACAGAAGCTTCTCAGATTCAGGAGGTCCCATTTATTTATTGTTGTTCTTATTGTCTGTGCCACTGGGGTTTTACATAGGAAGTGATCTCCTGTGCCCATGTATTGTAGGATATTTCCCACTTTCTCTTCTATGAGGTTCAATGTGGTCAGCTTTATATTGAGGACTTTATTCCATTTAGACTTAAGTTTTGTGCATGGTGATAGATAAGGATCGATTTTCATTCTCCTACAGGTTGACATCTAAGTATGCCAGCACCATTTGTTAAAGATGCTATCATTCTTCCATCGTATACTTTTAGCTTCTTTGTCAAATATTAGGTGTTCATAGGTTTGTGGACTAATATCCGCATCTTCAATT
>JAQHUG010000185.1:2554280-2565805 GCA_028555095.1 Dicrostonyx torquatus
TTGCTTGCACCTGAAATAACCACGTGAGGATGGTATTCATTTAAACTCTGCCTGGCTTATTATCACTAGCCTTTTCCCGGCTAGCCCTCACCTCATAAACTAACCCATTATAAAAGTCTGTAAGTCACCACGTGGTGACGTACCGGAAAGGTCTAACCTGCAGCCATCTGCGACAGTGGCTCGTGGCATCTGGCTCACTTCCTTCTCTCTTCCCAGAACTTCCGTTCTGTCTACTCCGCTCACCTAAAGGCTGACCCATCTTATGAGCCAGGCAGCTCTTTATTCAACCAATAAGAGTAATACAAAATACAGGAGAACACTCCCACATCAATTGAGGATTTTTGCATCGATATTCAGAGACCCTCATTCACATCAGAGCAAGGGACTGAGCTAACAAGGTCCAGTCCAAGAGCAGAAGGAGGGTGAAGATGAGCAAGGAAGTCAGGACCGTGAGGGTCAACATCAACAGAGACAATGTGCTTGATCTATTGGGAGCTCATCAAATGCAGCTGGACCAGGACTGAATGAGCATATGACCTAACCGGACTCTCTGAATGTGACTGCCAATTGGGAATGACTGAGAAGCCAATGATAATGGCACCGGGACCTATCTCTTCTGCATATATTGGCTTTTTGGGAACTTATTCTATATGGATGCACATCTTCCTAGACCGAGATGGATGGCGGAGGGCCTTGGGCTTCCCACAGGGCAGGGTATCCTGCACCATATTAAGGAAGCAGGGGGAGGGCGGTGGGGTAGTGGGGGAGCGGGAGGGCTGGGAACAAGGGGAGTAAATGTAATTTTTTTTTTAACAATAAAAAAAGAATTCCTATCAGAATCTTTCAGTCTATACTCCTGCTTTTTATTTTTGAGCTGGGGTAGAAGTGTTGTGGGAGGGAGGTTATCATAGAATTCTTCTGTCTCTCATTCAACTCTAAGTTTGAAGTTTTGAATAGCCCTAAAAAAGGAGTTTCTTTGTCCTTTACAGTCATCAGCATCTTGGATCATGGGTTTCCACAGAATTTCCTGCAACATCACAAAGCATGGATATCCACATGGCCTTTGGTGATAACAGGGACTATGTTGATCAACATGACATTGAGTGGGAGCAGACTGCGGACTTCGATACACCTTCAGCCATACCACAGACCACAGACTAAGTCCATTTTCTGTTGATTCATTTTAGACATTCTTCAGTAAGATTTTACATTTTTACTACAAATATTTTTTGTGGCATGGGAAAATGAGAAAATCAACATTAAAGCATGCTGATCTTTTCTGAGATCATGGAAAGTTTTAGTAATATCAAAAGCAAGGAGTTTAGTGACACAATGACAAGATTTTGTTGAGTTTATTATTCTTTCTTGACAAGTAACATGCAGACATATTCAATCATCCACATGCAATCAATACTTGAACTTGAAATATAGATAGTTGTTTAAAATAATAAAAGAGAGTAAGTACAGAAAACTAAAGAAAATGGCATTAAAATATAAGACATATAGTAAATAATTTGCTTTCCTTTGATTCCCAATTACCGTAAACATTCAGTCAACAGAATGTTTTAAAACTGAGAGAAAACATATTATTCATGCTTTGTTGTTGTTTTATAGTAACAACAGCTTGGCAGTGAAGAAGACTGGTTTAATAATATTAGATTCTTTTGAAATTCTAAAAGTTTTGTTGTTTGAATTCTGTTCTCTTTAAAACAGAAATGAAACCTTCAATCTGACAAGGATTATTTGCATGGAATTAAACAATAAGATATCAAACATGGACAATAAAATTGCAAATTTTAAATTTTAACTAAAATATCTCCCATCTCCTCTTTATATAACCATACTTTTGACACTCTTTTTTTTAACTCTCCTCAAATATCCAATGGACTTTTCTAGACTTGAACAGTCAATGTGGCTTTACCTTCTTCCATAGCATCTCAAACTACACATGAAGAGATGACTTGCCATCATTCAGGCAGTTCATGTTTAATAAGATAGGATTATGGACAAAAGGATAAATGTAAATAAAATTTCTTTAGGTACTTTTAAAGAAATGTCAATATATAAGGTATTACTGCTATAGATAGATTTTAGAGGTAGTATTTCTTATGAAAATTAAAGCCAAAGTCATTTTAATACAGATATATTGATTTTAAATTCTTTAACTATTCAGGTTAGAGGAATTGAGTGACATTTAAATTTCATTCCAGATGCATTATTCACATTCAGTTCAGTTTATTATTCCATGATATATTTTAGTGCATATCTAACTGAGAATTTTATAGATTTATGCATATGAATCTTAAAATATGTGATGTCTGTGATGGTGAAAGATCTCACATTCACAGGACCATCAGTATATGATGTAAGAAGACTAGAGACAGGGAAGACAAATCAGCTGGTAACAGTGCTTGTTGTGCAAGGTAGCAGACCTGAGTTCCAGTCCCTAGACCCTACTTAAAAATGTGGGTGTGGTCTATCCAGCCCATCAGTGTGGGAAATCAGGACAGAGAAAGGATAACCACTGGAGTATTGAATTTCAACCCAGCTTCAGATCATTGAGAGACCTTATCTGATCTCAATAGGTAGAATGCAATAGCACAGTTTACCTAATACCATTTGCCTTTCACAAGTGCTTGTGTGTATGCACAACCAGACCTACATCCTACAGGTTTACATGAAAGAATAAACCTATACCACACACACACACACACACACACAGAGTGTAGGTTTGAGAATAAAAGCTTTTTCTAATCAGTTGACAAAATTGCCAAATGGAAATATTGGTCACAATTGCTAGGTGCTCTAAATATTAAGAGAAACTCCTCTTTAGTCTTCTGTAGGAAACACACTAATGCATAACAGTGACAACTAAGTGACTTAAAAAGAAACAAGTTCCCCACCAGAGTAACAGTCAATGAATCCTACAGGCACAACATTGAAGTTTAAGGCATAAAAGAGCACAATCTGTCCACAACTATTATACAGATTTCTCCATTTCTTAGATTTTTTTCAAGGGTTACTGGAGAAAATTTTTATATACCAAACTGTTTTTTCAAAAACAGTCCTTTGTATTTCAGAAATTTCTTTTACTTTTTAATGTGGGATTCCCCTCTCTATGCTGTGAATACCATTGGATAATAAAGAAACTGTCTTGGGCCTGCACACAGGGAATAGAGGTAGGTGGGGGAAACTAATATGAATGCTGGGAGAAAAGAGGCAGAGGCAGAGAGAAGCCAAGTAGAGCCAGATGGAACTTTACATGGTAAGCCAAAGCCATGTGAAGATACACAGATAGGTAGAAATGGGTTAAATTAAAATGTAAGAGTTAACCAATAAGAAGCTAGAGCTAATGGGCCAAGCAGTGTTTTAATTAGTATAATTTCTCTGTGATTATTTTGGAGCTGAGTGGCTGGGAATTACCAGGTGCCCTAACTCTAAAAACTTTTGTTTGATTTTCTCATGTAAATGATATATTTCGCATTAACTACAGAATATTTGTTTATTAGATTCCCCTTCTTAGTTTAATGACAGAAAGATGTTGTTTTAAGACCTGAAAACTTGCTGGAAACAAAATTTGTACATTGCTCATATCGTTTACAAAATATAAAACATTACAAAGTGTACACAGAAAGTATATCAGCTAATTATAAGCCCAAATCTATAATCTGTATGTATGAGGAAGTTGGTGTTTTGAGAGAAATTGATAATGTTTTAAGTTCTACAGTCAGAGAAAGCCTCACTGAAGCTCTGAGAATTGAACTATAATCTAAGGGAGATTGTTCCATACTCCTTGCAGAGATTTGGAGGAAATGTGTTTGAAAGGGAGGAAATGTTTAAGTTCCTTAAACAGAAGTGTGTGCTGTTAAGCAATATCAACAGATATCAATAATGAAGTTTTGCTATGTGTGTTATTCAATGTTTTATTGCAATTAAAAGGTACCATGTCCACAATTATTATAAAGGAAAGCATTTCATGAGGGCTTGCTTAGTTCTTGTATAGTTCTGAGATGTAGTCCATTGTCATAATTGAGGGAAGTATGGCTTCATTCAAGCAGATGTGGTTCTGGAGAAGTAGCTGAGAATTATACATCTTGATCAGTAGGCAACAGGAGGAAAGAGATACTGGGTCTGGCTTGGGCTTTTGAAACCTCGAAGCCCATCCCCAATGACCAACCCCCTTGAACAAGGTCATGCCCCCAAATCTTGTCCAGTAGCACCACTCCCTAGAGACAAAACATTAGAATATATGAGCTCATGAAGGTCATTCCTATTCACACTTCTACAATGGGCCTCGTTTGATTAACAACTTATGCAGATAGCCACAGTTTGTGTGAGTCATGCTTGCAAGTCAGGCCCAGAAGAAAGCATTTTATAATATTCCTTTCCTTCCTCTACTTCTCAAGCTCTTTCCATCTCAGCAATGTTCTATGTCTGGGAGGGTGTAGTGGAGTTGTCCTATTTTGTGGTGAACGTTCAAATCCATTTATTCTCATAACATATATAGGAGTCTCTGTTAATTATTTGTATAGGAGGGATCTTCTGTATTTTGTGTTGCTTTCATTGGTTAATGAAGAGAATGCCTTGGCCTGTAGGATAGGACAGCCCTTAGGTGGGCAGATTAGACAGAACGGAAGGCTGGGGAGAAGGGAAGTTGCTAGACATCATGATGTTCCTACCCTAGATGGAGGTAGGTTAGACTCTTCCAGTAAGCCACCACCTCATGGTGACACACAGACTATTAGAAATGGGTTAGTTTAAATGTGAGAGTTAGCAAAAAAAAAAAAAAAAGGCTAGAGATAATGGGCCAGGCAGTATTTAAATTAATATAATTTTCATGTGGTTGTTTCAAATGTAAGCCAGCCTGTCCTCACAGGGAGCCGGGTGGGACACAGCCCACGCCTCCCCTCTTACTACAAATTATTCCCCCCAAAAATGTTTTCTGACTAACACTGAGAGTAGAACTCATCTACAAACTTAAATACAAATATTTAAAAGGTAGATTGACACAATCAGTTTACTAGAACAATAATGGTGGATACCTCCCTGAGCCTACTAGATATCTAGCCATGGGACTTGGATAAATTTCACATTGATTTGCTAATGTGGTACATGAGTCTAAAGTTTAATCAGAAAGTGGTGGGTTACTTCTATAGCAGCCATGCCACTGTTTCACTATGATCACCTCTTGCCTGAACATTAGTAAATTAGCTCCCTGATTTCACAGCTCTCTGGTATCATTGCTGAGTGTTCTCTTTCAGTAGCCTGCAGATAACATTCCAAGTCTATAAATATTAGCTAAGATAGAGGAAGCTTCCAATTAAATTCCACCCTGATGTCTACATATCTTGGATAAAATGTGTATGTTCTCTTCAGCGATAGAGTAACTCATTTAGTATACAAGAGCAGTGGCAATTGGTTGGAAGTCTACTGGGGTCTCCTGAACCAACAATTCATAGGTAATTATCCTACCCCCAATGCTGGAATTGTTATTTAAGAGATTAAAATACATATACCTTAGTTACAAATTCCTGTTTTTTAAAAGTTTAACTCCACTGCTTATATATATATATTCATATGTAAACTTATGTCTGTGGAATCAATCATGCTTTGCTTGAGTTATCACTATATTATTATATATAATATATGTAAACATATTAATGTATTTACATATAATTAATATCAATTCATTAGTGCTTTTTATTTTGGTGAAACAGACATTTCTTTTGCATTTTGTAGACCCACACTATATTGTATTTTAAAAAAGTTTAGATGTAAGTGATTTCTGTTTCCTTCCCTATCTCAATTTCCATACCCTGCCATTTTTTAAGGTTACTTCTTTAGTGTTACATCAGTGTAGACCATCCCAGAATAAATTTTCCAAGCTTCTTTTACTATAGCATTTTTCTATATACAATTGATATGGAGTTCTAAATAAACAACACCCTCTTATCATAAATCTCCCCTTTGAATTGATTACATTTCATAAGATTCTATTACATATGCCTAGGATGCCCTTGCCCTTATTATTGTTCCATTCAGAAACATCAATATTTCCACTTCAATTTCCTTTAGGTTGCTAACTTTTGGTTTTCTGTAAGTGGAATTTGAAGATTGCTTACAATTGTATTTTGTCCCCTCCTCCTGTGACTTTCTTTCTTAGAATTATTTCCCTCCCCCATATTTGGACACTCTGGTATTCCTAATATTCTCATGTTTCTTTCCAATTAACATAACAGAGCTTCTCTAGATGAATTCTTTCCTTTTGTTACCATGGTAATTTGATAATAATGTCATAGAGCATTATAAATATGAACTTCATTCAATAATGGTATAAGTTGACTAAAATTACTTATTACTGCCTTTTAACCTGTATGTATTTTGCAGCTTTGATGTTGATGAGTTAATCCAAGATTATAAACTGTTTCATGAAGACTGTGTGGAGTTGGGAAGATTGCTCAGAGGTACTGTCACTGCTGTACACTATATAGACCAAGTACAGAACCCAGCAGCTAAAAATATGTTGGTCTCAGCCACATGTTTATAATCTCCACATTAGGTAAGAGTGGTAAATTCCTTGCTGAATGAGAGATCCTGATCAAGAACAGCAATGAGAAGTAATGTAAAACTACACGAGAGGGCATCCTTTGTCCTCCATGAGCATGTTCCATAGATAAACCCCTTCCTCATAAAGACTGAGTTTAATACAAAATGTATCATTTCTTCACTCAGTGAGTCATGTTCTAGTTATTGTTGAAGAAGCAGCCAGTTTTTCCAGAAACAACCTATCTGAAGTTCGGAGTCGTGAGCTCATTTTCATATGCAGAAAGTAAGCATCTAATTTGTTTCTATCCACTTCTAGTGTCTTAGCACTTTCATTACGTTTTAATAGTAACTGTTACCTTGTGCATAGAAGACCCAGTATTAAAGATGCCACAGTGAAATAAAGATGAACATAAGAAAAATATACTATTATGTTTTTTTTTTTTTTTGGTTTTCAAGACAGGGTTTCTCTGTGGCTTTGGAGCCTGCGCTGGAACTAGCTCTTGTAGACCAGGCTGGTCTCGAACTCACAAAGATCCGCCTGCCTCTGCCTCCCGAGTGCTGGGATTAAAGGCGTGCGCCACCACCGCCCGGCTTACTATTATGTTCTTAACTTCCTTTTTCTAACAATACTCACCGGTACGTATTAATATATCTCCCTTTCCCCTAATTTAATGTTTATATACATATCTTGCATTTTTACCATCTCCAATTCATACTAGCCAGTACAACTTTTCCAACATTAACTCAACATGTGCCTTCCTGGCTACATACCCTTTTTTCTTTTCTTTTCTTTTTTTCTTTCTTTTGTTTGGTTTTTTGAGACAGGGTTTCTCTGTGGCTTTGGAGCCTGTCCTGGAACTAGCTCTTGTAGACCAGGTTGGTCTCGAACTCACGGTGATCCGCTTGCCTCTGCCTCCCGAGTGCTGGGATTAAAGGCGTGTGCCTTTAATATCCTTTCTTCTTACATTTTAAAAACATATCAAGTACAGCTATTGCTGCCCTATGTTCATGGGTGAGAGGTTATCCATTGGAACATGGGTAACTCACATGGGGACATTATCTGAAGAAAACTGATTCCCATACCCCTAGTAGCCTTAAGCTATCAAGAGCTCTTCAGTCTTGGGGACCCTTTTGTAATTCTTCCCCTTATAAGAAAGGTGACTGGCTTGATTGTGGATAGGTAACCAGGACTACTGTGTGGTTGTGATTACAATGTCCCTGTCATGATCAGAAGACATTGAATCACAGATGTCCTCTTTGCCTCTGGCTTCGACAAAGTGTTTGCCACTTGTTAGAATGACTGTAGGTTTAAATATCCCCAGGGGCTGATTAAGGCAGCGTTTCTTATACTCTGCACTTTGACCTACTGTGAGTCTCTTCATGAATCACTGATCACTAAAAAATATGTTTCTCTGATGAGAGCGGTGAGCTCTGTTAACTGAAAGTATGAGAATGAATATTTAGGAGATAGCTTCCCTATTTCTCTAATGGAATGTAGTAAATAAGAGATTTAATGACTTGGTACCTAAACGATGACCACAAGGTGGCAGTAAGATATAATGACCTTTATTTGGGTGGTTCTCTGAAGATATTTTTCCTTCCAATAAATCTCATACAGTGTGAGACCACCAGTGGGGTTGGATAGACACTTTGTTGCTGCTACCAAAAAAGGGTGAAAATCTCCAGGAGAATTATATGCCTATATCTTATTCGTAGTGTGAAAGTATTGGGTTAGAGGGCACAAAGTTGTAGAAGTGCCTGGCAATAATTCAAAAGTATTTCTTATCTCTGGCTATAAGATTTGAAAAGTGCTTGCATGATATACAAAACCAATAGGCTCTACATTGATAACAAATAACTTAGTTGAGCTTATTTAAAGAAATTTCCTTTCTAAGAACAATTAATTTGACTGTCTACAATGAAGACTACAAACACACAGAGAGCATGTATACAGAGATAATGTCTGACCTATTGCTAAATGTGGAAAATTAAAAGTCAAAATTCTAGTCATAGCAAGTGTCCCTTAGAACTGAACAAAGGAAAATTTATTAACACTACCCCTTTAGGAAGGGTAGAACACTCAAGTTTCCTATTTCCTGAAACAGTCTATTCTCTCTGATCTTTGTAGCAATATTAAAACTTTATGACATTCCATAAATCAAATGATCAACACTATTCCTCTAAATACAGTGATTTACACCTTACCTCAAAGCAACAAAAGCACTTCCGGGTTAGTGAAATTACATACAGACAATTATTAATATGTAACTCTAAACAGCATGGAACCACCATACCTGAAGAGGTTGATGAGAAACGAGTATATTCATATGGCAAAACAGTACCCTAGTGGCAAGATGTTTATTAAAGAAGTCATTTTCACAGAATATTTTTATAGTCATGAACTTTAAAAACAGTAACTCCACAAAGGAGATGATCATAGTAAGTCCTATGAAATAATAGCAATTTAATTTGATGCTTAAATTAAAATAAGCAGATTATCACATCAATGGAACTATCATAAAATAAGGTGAAAACATTCTACTAATCAGAGAATAAATTAGAAACATTATACAAGAAGACATTGAAAACACATTCTATTCATTATTTTCCTCCAATAATGTGTAATGAATTACAGATGAGATTCGTAGTGCATATAATATACACAGACAGGTCCTTCACTATCCAACTGATTTACAGATGGATTTTATGTTTAAAGTTTGACAGAACGATATTTTATATGAGCTTTATTTTTATTCAATTTTTTTCAATTCATTACTTTTATGCATTTGTTTTTCTTTTATTTGGTTGTTGTTGAACCTGACCATCATAATTATGACAACATCGATGCACATTAAAGAATATGTGTGTATATACAAACATATATATATATATATATATATAGTATTTGTGATTTACTATTATCAGTTAACTTCATTTCTTATAAAATATTGCTGTCCTATGGATCTAGGAAATTGTTAACAATAGGAAGAGTTGGTTCTTACACTGTTTTTGTTCTAGCATTATTTTTTACTGCAAATTACTCTTCCTTCCAAAAGTAATATATGGAATATGGAAAATCAGTGAAAATATTTATCTCACTGTGGGTTTTATTGCTTTGTTTTATATTATGGGTGTAGTTACTTCCTTATTGTTGTGACTGAAATATATAGATGAATTAGTTAGAGAGAAAAATGTTTATTTCAGCTCACAGTTTTATAGATTTCAGCTCAAAGACCTTTGGTCCAATTGAACTGGCTCCATGGTCAGAATGTTGAGATACTCCCACACATTTTCCCGAACTTCCAAAAAAAATCCACTACCCACTGTAGACCAAAGTTTCAACACCATGATCATGTGGGGATTATTACAAATCCAAATCATAATACTCCAACCTAAATACCCAAAGGCTTATAGCCATAATACAATGCAAAAGTATTTACTTTGTCTCCAAAAGTTCTAAAATTTTAACAGATCCAACATCACATTAAAGTCTAAATTTAGTTTCTGCTGAGACAGTGAGAAACTGTTTTTTTTTCAATATTTTAATTTCATTTAACATTCCATTCACAGTTCTCTCCCATCTTAGCCCCCCAACCTAAACCCCATCTACTCCTCCCAATGGGTAAGGGCTTCCATGGAAAGTCAACGAAGTCTGGCACATTATGTTGGAGCAGGACCAATTCCCTCCCCCGTGCATTAAGGCTGAGCATGGCATCCCACCATAGGGAATGGGTTGCAATAAACTAGGTCATGCACCAGTGATAGATCCTGGTCCTACTGCTAGGTGCCTCCCAGCCCAAGCATCACCACTGTTTCCCACTTACGGAGGGCCTAGCTCAGTTCCATGGAGGCTCCATAACTATAGGCCTATCATTCCTGGGTCTCCCTGTGCTTTAATCAATTGTCTCTATAGATTTCCCCATCATGATCCTGACCTCCCTGGTTCATATAATCCCTTCTTCCTCTCTTCGATCGGATTTGCCATTCTAGGTCTGGTGCTTGCTTTTGGATCTCTGTATCTGGTTCTATCAGTTTCTGGATGAAGCTTCTATGATAGCAGTTGGGGTATTCATCTATATGATTACAGTGGAAGACCAGTTCAGGCTCCCTCTCCATTACTGCTAGGCATCTTAGTTGGGGTCATCCTTGTGGATTCTTGGGAATTTCTCTAGCCCAGGTTTCTCCCTAACCTCATATCAAGATGTCTCCTTCATTGTTTTCCCACTCTGTTCCTCTCCCTTTTCAACCATCATCTTCCCTCAACATCTCATTTCCCATCCACTATCCTTTACCATTTTTCCCTACCCCAATTTACCCAGGGTATCTCATCTAATTTCCCTTCCATGAGTGATCCATGTATGCCTCTTAGGATCTTCCTTGTTACCTACCTTCTCTGGAGATGTGGATTGTATACTGTTTATACTTTGCTTTGTGTCTAACATTCACTTATGAGTGAGGATCTACCATGTTTACTTTTATGCATCTAGGTTATCTCATTCAGAATGTTTTTTTCTGGTTCCATTTATTTGTACGCAAATTTCATGATTTCATTGTTTCTTACAGCTGAGTAATACTCCAGTGTGTATACATTGTATACAAAAAATGTACCACATCTTTATTATCAATTCTTTGTTTGACAGCCATCTAGGTTTTTTCCAGATTCTAGTTATTATGAATAATCTTGATATGGATGTTGGTGGCAAGTGTCCTTGTGGAATGTGATAACATCTTTTGGGTGCCCAGGAATGGTATTCCTGGGTCTTGATATAGACAGATTCCCAATTTTCTGAGAACCTACCCTAAACTAGACATCAAAATACAAAATAATTCAAAGTAAATCAGTGTGGCAGTTTCTCAGGAAACTGGGAATCACCCTACCTCAGGATCCAGCAATACCACTCTTGGGAATATACCCAAGAGATGCCCAACCATACTACAAAAGCATTTGTGCTACTATGTTCATAGCAACATTATTTGTA
>JAQHUG010000185.1:2577132-2593174 GCA_028555095.1 Dicrostonyx torquatus
AAAAGGCATCCTACTGAATGGGAGAAGATCTTCACTAACCCCACATCAGACAAAGGCCTGATCTACAAAATATACAAAGAACTCAAGAAACTGGACATAAAAATTCTAAACTACCCACATATTGTCTTTGAGATGTTATTGCATAAGGTAAATATAAAGGCTGGTTAACCTACTGATACTAGACTGAGAATCAATCTCATCATTTTTACAATGCTTTCCCATTTTGCAATGTACTACAAGAATGGAGAACATGTTTTAGGTAGACATAAAATTCCCAAGTTTCTTGTTTTGTTTTTGTTTTTTGAGATAGGGTTTTTCTATAGCCTTGCGGCCAGTCCTGGAACTAGCTCTTGTAGACCAGCTGGCCTCAAACTCACAGAGATTCCCCTCGGGAGTGCTGGGATTAAAGGCATGTACCACCACTGCTTGGCTTCCCGAGAATTTTATAGGGAAGCAGAGGAGAGGAGTGAGTAGTCAGCTCTCCCACCTGCTTCTCCAGGATTGGTCTCCACAGTGGTTCAGTGCAGTGACATCTACTTAGATACTGACAAATATGCTATGTTTAACAAATTAAGAGCAATTAATAAGGACATTAAAGTGATTCCTCAGTACACAGAGAAAGTTGGTGGCTATAATAAGGACACCTAAAGCTTCCCCTCAGTCAGGAGTCCCCTAAATGTTGGGCTATGGAGGTAAAAGTCAGGGTCCTAGTCAGCAGTCTGGGTGCCATCTGAAGAAGCAGTGGCAGGTGGACTACAGGCATGCAAGAAATATGCCCGGGCTGGTGAACCGGGAGCATGGTGGGGGAGGGGTCCCGGTAAAGATGGACTAGGCCCCACGTTGGGCACCAGACATAGCGGAATGCATCATATGGAGGAGGGGCACCAATAAAGGAATCCAACTCTAGCTCAGAGTAAGGTAATCTAAGGTTTTCTTTGTTAAAAGTGAAACTCATGGGTTACAATGAATAAACAGGAACGGGATCCAACATCCAGGTTTCACAAAGAGGAAGAGGCCAAGAAAGCAGTCCTGTTGGCCTTTTGGTACCCACCTGGCCCAACCTCTCAAAGGCCATTGACTGAAGGAGTTCCCCCATCACAGAATGAATAATAATATTTGAGACTGTTTGGAATATGAAGGTATCATTGATTATTTCCCCAGTACCTCTAATTTTATTTTTTTTAAAAGTTAAAATTTGAATATTGTATTGCTTGCTATCATAATACTTAAATGATTAATGATATTTGGACTAAACTGTATAAAATAAACAATCTATGATGAAATTAAGACGCATATTTTGAGTAAAATATTTAAAACACCAAAGTCAAGAAAGACCACCACTAAATAGTGTTTTCTAACTATGACAGTTCTATCACACTCAGGAACTCAAAGTAACTGGCTACCTGCACAAGACCTCAACAAATCTAGCACATAAATATTTCCGCAAGGATGAGCAGAATGCATGAACTCCACACTTAGCTAAAATTATTTTAAAAACTGTCTGTTACTTGGAAAGAATAAGTTTCCTACAAAGTGTGTTCTCTTATACACTGCCAAAGTTCAAAAGATGATCCCACATCCATGAGTACTTGGCAAACTAAAGTACTCTCTATGTTATGAAGGAAAAAAAAAAGTATGATGAACATTAGAAGGGACATCTGAGAGAAGTTGGAGAGTGGGGAGGGAAAACAAATTACATTGTATAAGTGCATGCGTTCAAAAAGAATAGTAACTAGAATAATTAGAGGAAGTCACAGAGAAGCATCATCCCAAAGCAACAAGAAAACCATATTTATTCATATTACTTAGTAAGAAGCATATACAAAATAATATAACCTCTTTCATTGATTTCATATTCTTGATAACTGAAAAACACTCATTTGCATTATTATGGTGATTTTAAGTATAATTTCCAAGTAGAAGCAGCCTACTCTTTGAAATACATTTAAAACTTAAGAATTTTGGAATATAATTTACAATACAATAGTCCACATTGATCTGACAATGCAGACATAACTGAAAAGCTTTGTTAAGGCACAGACTACTACTTGTCAAGGAGTAAGTGCTTCTTTGTCTTAGGTCCTCATCTTTGTCTCTTGTGTATAGAATCAATCAAGAAAATGGCTGTAGAAACATATATGTCACTAAATGGGACAAATGGCTGACCAGGAGACACCAGATTTAGTCAATTTATTTTCATTTTATTTTGGAAAAATAATTTGTTTTCTTATTTCATTTACCTTTCTTTGCACCAGACACTTATTTATTAGAATATTTGGTTAGTTGCCTATGGCATGGATTTTTTTTGTACTCGTAACAGGTAAAAAAAATAAACATTTAAACATTACTAAAACACTCAGTTACTTATTATTGTAAAATAAAGTGCATTCCTTTGAATAATGTCCTCTATAATAAAAATAGACAAATATGATGAAAGAGTTTTGTGAGGTTTCAAAGTATAATTTTTATAATATCTTGAAAGGCTGATCTATATTTTTAAACAACTACAGCTTAAAATAACAACTGATGGGCAAAGAGGCCATCAATTTGAACAAAAGCTGAAAGTGATATATGGGAGTATATATGGACTTGTACGGAGGAAAAAGAGTGGAGAAATGTAATTAAAATACTCTCCAAAAATATCAAACAAAATCCAGGAGTCATGAATAAAAGATCAAGGCTTTGATTATTTAGTAGAAAAATTAGCAGTTAGTGCAACTTTCAAAGAAAATATCAGTGTAAGCTAATGTTATTTCTCTTTATCAGAATAATAAAATAATAAAAGAAAAAGTATATATTTTATTACCTAGAATTATATGGAGTATAAAAACTCCATAAGAGCAGAAATTTTATCAATGAAGTATATTTATGTTACTTTGGCATGAGATGGAGATCTTGTAGAACTTAGCTGCTCATTTTGTAGTTGTTTTTTCTACAGAGTAATTATAGTAACTGCCAGTGATACTTTGAAATTCAGGGACTCATATATAGGTTCACAGTCATTGAGGTAAAAACCTGTGGTGTTTTTGTTGATGACTTCTTTTGCTTTGCTTTAATACCAGCTTTCATATAAACTAAGAGGAAATAAATATTTAATAATGTTTAATAAAAATTGATCAAGCCAGGCGGTGGTGGCGCACGCTTTTAATCCCAGCACTCGGGAGGCAGAGGCAGGTGGATCTCTGTGAGTTCAAGACCAACCTGGTCTACAAGAGCTAGTTCCAGGACAGGCTCCAAAGCCACAGAGAAACCCTGTCTCGCAAAACCAAAAAAAAAAAAAAATTGATCAATGGAATGTATATATAAGATGCTAATCAAAATTATGCTACCACAACTAGATAATACAGGAAATACTCTATGTTCATAGATTTTTTTTAATACTTTCTTTGTATCTATTAAATATATGAAAATTATTTATATTTCCTTTAACATAAAAGACACGTATTTGGCATATATTATTTTATGACATTTACTGCTTATTACATTTCAAATCAGCAATAATTTACCTTATTTAATAAAATCTTCAGTTAATATCATATCATGTTTATGTATTAAACAATTTTGTTAACAGTAGCTGTAAACTTATTTATTGGTAGTAAAACTATGAGTTGCATTGTTACTTCCAAGGTATTATTTGAGCATTTTGTAATGTGATTTTCTCAACTGGGCTATGAATTTTGTAATGACTTTTTGTACAATGAGGTCGTACAATCTGAAGACTGAAGTTATCTTAAATTCACACCTGGTCATCTAACTGCAATCTTGGTGGTTTTCTATGTGGAGCCTTATGGACTTGACTAGGTCAACATGATTTCCTACATAAAAAAGGCTAAGTTGGGCAGTGATGTCGCATGCTTTCAGTCATAATACTTGAGAGACAGAGGCAGGCAGATCACTGTGTTTTGATGCAAGCCTGGTTTTCACAGGTAGGGTTGTTACACAGAGAAGCCATGTCTCAAACTTAAAAACAGAAAGAAAGAAAGAAAAAGAAAAACTCTAAAAGAGCATTTCCTGGGACTAAGCTTTCTCCACATGAGGCTGTGGTATTAAATTCTGCTTTCACAAAGACAAATCACAATAATAATAATACGAAGAAGAAGAAAAAGAAGAATACATTTATTTTTAAAAATTTTGTAAAGTATGACAAGCTAGATGGCATGGTGAGTTAAAGGCAATTGACACAAAACCTACATCCGTGGGACACATTTGATGGAAGGAGAGATCCAGTTCCAACAAATTGTTCTCTGGCCTCCACACATGACACATGCATATGTGAAGATATGTATTGTAGGAGTTAGCTTGTTTGTTTCTTGGCCTTGCAGATTCCCAAAATAACCACACAAAACTATATTAATTAAGTAATTGCTTGGCCCATTAGCTCTAATTTCTTACTGGCTAACTTTTATGTCTTAATTTAACCCATTTCTAGTAATCTGTATTTTGCCACATGGCTGTGGTTTACTGGCAAGATTCTGACTGTCATCTGTCTCTGGTGGGTCAGTGTGGCTTCTCTAAACTCTGCCTTGTTCTCCCAGCAATCAGTTTAGCTTTCCCTGCCTACCTCTACTCTACCCCATCATAAGCGCAAGACAGTTTCTTTATTAACCAATTGTATTCACAGCATACAGAGTAGAATTCCACATCATCTCACCTTTTCTGTTTAAATAAAAGGAAAGATTTAACTTTAACATAAAAATTATATATATATATATATATATATATATATACCAAAACAGGTATAAAACAAGAACTATAGTTACAATATTTATATGTACTTTATCTCTCATCATAACTAAGGAAAACTATTCTTCAATTCCATTAAAGACTCTAGAAGGATATAATATTACCTAAGTAAACAGGAAGTACATTGTAAGCAATTTTCGAAATTCTAGAATTGACAGAGACATCTTGCTATCTGGAAGGTCACCCAAAGTTCTTCTGTACTGTTGGAGTATCCATCTCCAGCCTACAAGTCCATAGTATCCAGCAGACTTTTCCATGAAACAGGAAATTTTAAAGTTGCACATATATTGGTAGTTTGTTACTTTCTTCCGTGTAGTGCACTATGTCTGGCAGACTCTTTCATGAAGCAGGAACCCCAAAACATAGTCTCACCTTTAGGCAAGTTCAGCAGTTGTTTTTCTGTGAGTCCTACACATCCAGTTCACATAGCGTAACTTCAAGCAGTCCAGGCAAGAGCAGTTTCTTGCCCAAATGGCTAGCTAACTCCATAACAAGCCTCTTTGATGGCCATCATCCTCTTGAAGCAGATTGGTGCTGCCAGGAGCATATATCTCACTGTCATGAAAAGTTCTAAATTCTTAAGCATTTTAAATACCATATTCTGTTGCTTTGAAAGGTGTGAAGAATGCCTCAATCCATCTGATATTCATTCCTGTACATCTAGAAAACCTAACTAACATGACTAGAAGCTTGACTATTATAGATGATTATCTATTAAGCTTTATTTCTTAATTATACATTACATTTTAAATAAGCTGCACAAACACAATAACTTAAACAAGAATATATATATATATATATATAGTAATTGACCTAAAATTTGTATCAATAGAGCAAGATCCATACCAATGCAAATATCTATAGAATATCCCCCTTTAAATGTAAAGCAATGTATTTATAAACAATATTTGGAAATTTGGGCATAGTTCTTTCCAAACTACTTCCTGTTTCTGTTGGGCAAAGTATTTTTTGTAGGTGTTCATGGTGACCCTTCAGGGGGTCGTGGTCCATCAAACTACATTAGTCTAAAAGAAATTCACAGATCCTCATCCTCTGTGGAAACAAGAGAAAAACCTCTTTTCCAAAGTAATATATCCTTAGTCACAAATTCTGAAGTGAAGATACATTTAAAGTACATATATTGGTTACTTAGCTCCTTTATAATCAAAAAATTCAAAGAAAATACAATAATATACATAATATCCAAACTCTGTGCATATTTCATCTTTTTGTGTCTTATTTGTTTTTACTCTATTTCTTTTAATATTTATTTTATTATCTTTATCCCTTTAATCTATGATTGTCTGTACTCAGTCTCTTTAAAGATTGTGGGTTTTTTTTTTGTACACCATTTACTTCTTTTTATAACTCTCTGTAACGTTTTTCTTTTTCTTCCAAGCCTACATACATTTCTTAAAGACATTGCTTCTCTTTTAGAAGTTTTTTATGTCCGAATCTGTCCTATTGTGTATCTGTAATTCTTTTCTGTCCTACACAACTTTTAAAATACTAAGCGGCTTAGTCACAGTGAACTTGGGTGTTTGCTGTGCCTCCCTCTGCTTTCCAAAATGGTGGAAGTACCATTACTGCGAGTTCTGTGACTGCCAGGTAGGTGTTGTGCTCACCACTTTATCTCTGAGAAGGAACGTGCAGCACATACCCCGCCCCCCTTTTTTTTCCTGAACAATAGGTCAATCTGTCATGCAGCATAATATGTAGTTCAGAAATATCTCTTTGTACGGTGGCAGAAATCTGACATGCTCTGCTGCCTGTGCACGCCTAGTAGATGTGATTCCTCTGCCTGCCCAGGTGGGGAGTACTAAGCTGTAGGCATGATCTCAGCTACTTTGCTTTTGACCCCGAGTGGGCACGCAAGCACGTAGGCCCACAAACACCATTCAAGTGTTCAGCCTCCTGGAAGAGCCAGAGTTCGCTTAATTCACCACCTTTTGAAACCCATGTGGTTTTTTTCTACTATCGCTGAATCAGGAAGACCTCTTTTAAAAGAAGCATAGCTTGGTGCCAGCAAGCAAAGCCATTTGGGAAAAAACAAAAGTGGCTAAACTTTGAGTTTTTGCATCTAGAGTTCCTTTCCAAGCTTTCTCAGGTTTTATGTGGATATAATTGACCATGTTGGAGTGCAAGTTTGTTGTAGGAGACTGCTTGTTTGTTTCATGACCTCCCAGACTCCCAAAATAAACACACAGAAATTATATTAATTAAATCACTACTTGGCCCATTAGCTCTAACTTCATACTGGCTAACTCTTACAGTGTAATTTAACTCATTTCTAGTTATTTGTGTATCACTATGTGGCTGTGGCTTACCGGCATGATTCCAACAGGTGTCTGTCTCTGGTGGGGCTATGTGGCTTCTCTAAACTCTGTCTTACTTCTCCCAGCATTCAGTTTAGCTTTCCCCCGTTTAGTTCTACTCTACCCTATCACAAGCTCAAGACTATTTCTTTATTAACCAATGGTATTCACAGCATACAGAGTAGAATCCCACATCAGACATGCATATTCACAGAGAAATATAAACACACTTACACCTGCATAATTAAAAAAAGTGAGAAAAGTGTCTTTTTTTTTGAAGTGAGATTGCTGCAACTGGTCCTCAAGTCTGTTGGTGACTTGATTTTTCTCAATTTCTCAGTCTTTAGAATTAGAAAAAAATATTTAAAGTTACCCAATGCAAATTACTTTGGTATATCTGACTAAACAGAGGTTCGTAGAAATTTAAAAAAAAAATCTGTCTATACATTTGACATTTTGTGAATGAAACAAAATTAAACTAGGGTAGAACTGTAGAACCCAAACATGTATTTTCCTACAGAATGTATTGTGCATATTACATAATTTGAACATTTGTCTACAATTTTTATATAAATTATGTCTTCAAGTTATTGAGCTTTTTTTCCATAAATGCATTTTACTTGCTCTACTATTTCCACATACTGCTTGAACCAGAATACTTTTCTGATGTAAACAATGAATTCAACACAATGTTCAAATTCTTTAGTGTAATAGTCTTTAAATTACAAATTATTTTCTAAAGGAAAATCAGTAAAAGATATAGGAATTAACACACAGTATTTTAGCAATCCTCCACATGCTTTGTAATACTGTACTATAGCAAAGACATATTATACCTTGATAGATAATTTTAATAAGCTGAGTTTAATTAGCGAGTTCAATCTCTAGCAAGAAATCTCAGTTTTTTAAAGTCAAAATGTTCAGATTATTTCTTACATACAATCTATTATAATCCTGTGGTGTGGGAGGTCCTTCTGTCTATGTGTTGCTTTAAACCTATGGCAAGGGCAGAACAGAACTAGGTGGGAAAAACTAGGCTGTATGCTGGAAGAAAGAGGGTAGAGTCAGAGAAGAAGCCATGGAGCTGCTGCCAGAGACAAATGCTGGGGAACTTTACCAGGTAAGCCCCAGGCACATAGCAATACACAGATTAATAGATGTGGGTTAAATTAATATTTAGGATTTAGCCAATAAGAAGCTAGAGCTAATGGGCCAAGCCAAGCAGTGATTTAATTAATGCAGTTTCTGCGTGATTATTTTAGAGCTAAGCAGCCAGGAACTAACTAGCTACCTCCTTCCTACAATTCTATGTAATGTACATCCAGTAAATCTAAAAATAACCTTGTACTGATTTTTAGTAGTATTAATTAATCTATTATCCAATGCATTATAGAAAATATCTTATTCTAAATTTACTATATATTAAATACATTTTGTACATTTTAAATTGTATTTCCTACATAAAACTGTATATAATGTGTGTATGTATGTAATGTTTTGCTTTAATAACCATGTAGATATATAACAAATTACTTTTATGGAATTAATTATTCAATACTAGATTCAAGATAGTTTAGCCTTGACTTAAATCACATACTTAAAGCTGCTTAGGAAAAGGGCAAAGCATCAATTAGCACGGGGCTTCAGAGCTTGTACAGTATTTTTTAAAAAGCTTCAGGGATCTCCAGGCCCCATTTAAAAAAAAAAAAAACAATTCAATGTTAATGAAGCTATTCCTAAGAAAGGCCTAGGGAATGTAACAGAGAGAAAAGAATAAGGAGGGTAGGGGAAGTGTGTGCCTTGCCGAATTTGTAACTTAATCTCTCTGAAAACCACGAGATCTCTCATTAGACTAGAAATTACATGTAGTGGAAAAGAGACCTCATGGAAGTTCAGCTATCAGTAATCTGCTTACCATCTTTAGGACAAAAGAAAGAAATAGACAACCAAGTGCAAAGCATAATGAGAATTTGCTCAAGACTGAATAACTGTATATGTTGCATCTAATTGAAATATGCTCTGCAAAGATGCCAGCTATACCTTTGGGAAATTTGTGCACCTTTATGTAAACGCTCAAATAATTCAGGAATCCGCTGTGGTTATAAATCTATAAAGGTAATAAATAAAACTAAAGACATAAATTTATTTGATATCTTTGTATTACTCTTACGTATCATTTTGGATAATGTACAGTACCTGAATATTCAGAACACAGAAAAAATATATAGAATAAATTGACCAAATGGAATTGTCTCAGTTGCTTCAATAGACCTCTGCCTTGGATATCACCTGTGCTTCGTATGTACAGCAGTATTGTTTGTATTCGGAAATAATGTGCTCACTCATTGCTAGTCATGACAATGGCTCACTGTGTTTCTTGGAGTATAATATACCTCCCCCAAATGAAGAAAGTGAAAGCATGGTGTCAGAATTTTTGTCAAAATACATCTTTTAAAAAGGAATATCTACATACATTTTACGTATCAAACTTTCAGCTAATTTACATAAAGATCACATTTTGAAGTTTATAAATGCATAAATTCAGCTATGATATACAGTTGCTATAATTAATGACTATGACTAATGAAAAAGCAAGGCATTTGGTCACTACTTACCTATTTTTAAGCATTATATAATTTACTATTGTCAATGTAATCTTAATTATGATTTAAATACTAAATATTTTTATTTAAACAATTAAGCCCTTTACATGCAGAGAAGTTAAACAGCTTCAACAAGAGGATAGAATCTGTTTGATAAACTAAAAGTATTTTAGAGATATGTAGTCAATTTATATGGAATAGATTATATTTGGCCTACAAAAACAGCACACCAGCTGTCTTGTTAAGACGGCTATAATAATGCAGAGAATAATAATAACAATAACTAAATAACTACCACAGCCTTGAATGCTGTCCAGTTTAGGGTTAGGGTCTATAATACCAAATGCTTGGTTTGGGAAAAATTTTCTGGTTTTCTCTCTCCTCATTCTATCAGCATACTGGAGTAATATAAAAATGAAAATTTAGTAAGCATACTGATTCCATTCATGAGAACTACTACTTATACATAGTTAAATAGTAAATATCAAAGTCTCCATAACCAAATGCTACCACATTAGAACTTAAGCTGTTTTTTCTTCGAATTGGAGCAGCATACATTTTTCTAGATTCTGTTTTGTTTTGATGTGTGCTAACCTGGAAATGCAGTCTGAGGGTATACTTATTCCAACTTTGGTCTATATTTTAATTTTCCCTTTGTTTTACTTATTATTCTAATGAGTTCTTTGCTTTGTTTTGTTTTGTTTTTCTGTTTCTTTTTTTAGAAATTATTTTTTAATTTAATTTCAGGCACAATCACTCACAGTGGTGTAAATATCTTTTATAAATAATCCTCAAACAAATGACATATAATCCAACAACAAGGTGCTAACAAATTTCTTCTTTTTCATATTAAATAAAACATTGCTTACTTGACATTGTCTTTTATGTATCATTGAAGCATGTGGGAGAAACAGTGCTGCCTGAGATTTTACTTCATCTCCCACATAGTGTTCCTACCATCTCAAGGCATTTCAGACCCTTCTTTGTAAAAACTTGTCATCATTTATGTAACATATTATATTAATAATTATACTAATAATACAATATATGCGTCATAAAACAGATATGATAGTACATATACCCTAAAATTAGACAATACTGAATATATTTTCTGTAACCTTGCACTTTGATAGTGTTTGTTGCTTTTCTATATGGGTTAAAAAAAGACATGTAGTTAAAGCAAGAAATGAAATAAAACTAATGATTCATAGAGACCAAGTAACTGGCAATAACACATCTTATTTTTTTGTCTCTGGTGCAGTCATCATTGCTGAAAATTTGACATTGTTGAAAACAACTTCCTTCAGTTTTTATAACTTTGAGACAAGTTAGTATTCCCCCCCTGTACTTGAGAGTTTTATCTTACCTTGACACAACATAGAGATATTTGAGAAAAAATACCTCAATGAACTTGGCCTCTAGACAACTCTGTTAAGTATTATCTTGATTAATGATACCTGTGAAAAGGTCCTTTCGTGGGTGATGGTGCATACCTTGCTGTGCTGTCCTGATTACTATAAAAAGCATGTTGAGCAGGCCATCTGAAACATGCCAACACATAGAATTCCTCCATAGCCTATGAAGCAACTCCTGCCTCCAGGTTCCTGCCTTGAGTTTTTGCGATGACTACCTCTGATGATAGACTACACTATGGAAGTATAAGTTGAATTTAGCCCTTCCCTTTCTTAGGTGTTTTGGTGATGGTGTTGTATTACAGTCATAGAAAAGCATCTTACTAAGACACCTTCCAAATAATTTGACTGAATTTTCTCAGAATTTTTCCCTGCTTGTTTCCATTCACTCCTAATCATTCACTCGTCTCAACCACTATATATCCCTTTTCTATTTACTCTACTCAATGTCCAGGAAAATTTACACATTACCAGATATGTCCTTAGCACCTTGGTATTTTTCTTTCCCACTTCTATTTGAACTCCCAAATCCTTGTACAGGTTTCATACCCATTCTAAAGTTGCATGGGATCTGATCTAGTCTTAGAGACTTTCTAATATCTGTCTCCACTTGAACAAGTGAATAGGCCACATTAATGTAAGAAAGTAATACAAGTAGATTCTTCTTCACAAATGTATGAGCAAAATATAGTAAGGCAATTTTTCTTATATTTTGAACTAACAATATTATATTTACGATTCAAAAGATAATAAAGCCTGCCACTAAATGATTCATCTCCCTACCATTTTCTTATTTTACTTTATTTACTTGTCTCTTTGCAGTATAGTTGTTCATGCTAATTTTAAAATTAATGCCAGTGAAGGCATTTATGTACCAATATTTTGTCAATCATATGCAATTCATGAAGGTTACCAACATAGCATGTGATAAGGAAAAATGTGTGATGTAACGGCTTGTAACATAGCATGTGATTTAGACTTAATTGTTTCATCTTGAAGCCAAAGTTATATTAGATTTTTCTGTATAACCTGAAAAAGTATCTTTCTTTTTATATAGAAAGAGATATAAGAATATCTAAATCTAACTCTGCATCAATAATTTCTGCTTTGTTCCAGGTGGGGAGCAGACTTTCAATTCTCTTATTAGTTGAAATGTACAATAATAAATTTTATTTCAGATCTAGAATAATTTTTCATTTGGTTATCAAGTTACAACACTTTGTACACATATCTTTTATATTTTAAATGTTGAGCTGTCCACAAATTTTATTGATTAATGTAGTAAGAGTAAAAACTCAAAATCTGATATTGAGGTTCACCTCAAGGTGAGAAAAGCAAAGCAGTCAGTCACTAGCTGTTACCTCTACCTCAGTCCCCCAAAGGCACTCTTACCTATACGAATCTCAGAGTGAAACTGACTGAGAGCTGTGTCTTCCTGTCTTATATTCCTCTCTGGTACAGTGCTGTGGAATAATGCTCTTGTAGACTGCAAATATTTGTCATTCATTGTAGTTTAGTTAAACACTGATTGGCCAGTAGCCAGGCAGGAAGTATAGGGGAGAGCAACCAGAATAAGAGAATATTGGGAAGAAGAAAGGCAGAAACACAATCACCAGCCAGACACAGAGGAAACAAGATGAGAATGCCTCACTGATAAAAGTTACCAAGTAATGTGACTAAACAAAGATAAGAAATATAGGTTAACTTAAGTTGTAATATCTAGTTAATAACAAGCCTGAGCTAATAGACTAAGCAGTTTGTAATTAATAAAAGCCTCTGTGTGTTTCTTGTGACTAAACAGCTGTGGAACTTGGAGGGACAGAAACTTTTATCTACAAGTTATGTCACAAAAATAATTCTCACATAGACCCACATGACATGTGTCGGATGAACAACTTCAATGGTTATTATATTTTAAGCTTCTGTATGAAGTTTCTCTGCTTTGTATGACCAATTTTTAGCAAACATTACACAAGAATCAAAATAAAATAAAATGTTCATATTATACAAATGTTACATTTGAAATAAAAAAGATGATTTCTATGCACAAACAAAAATAAAATTTAGGGCATTAATTCACTTAGCCCTGCAACTGAAGTGAAAATGGTGAGCTATACAGATAGATGTTCCAGGAGAGACTAGAGATAATATTGCTTCGAACACCTCCTCAGTAGAAGGCTTTTCACAGAACAGTCTAAAGGTTACCAAGCCAAAGAAACCCAGTCTTCTCCCAAAACACTTGGTATTCCATTCTGTGTGGTACAGATTCCACACAGAATCTGTGTGGAAGTATTTTTAATAAATGATCTAGGGAACACAAAAAGAATATCCAAACTTTTGGAAAAAATTAAGTAGTAATTCATTGCACCATAAATTAGAGGTTCAAGGTTTCCATTTTTATAATAACTAAATTGAATGTAAAGAGTTATTTCTTTGTATCCAAAACAGATCAAGTAAAAGAAGAAATTCAATAACTCTAAAGAAATGAGAATAATACAGAGGAATTTTCCAGTTGAAACACAACGTCAAAGAGTAATTATTATATAAAAATGTAATTTAGTTTTTTAAAAATCTGTGTTAAACAGTATACCAAGATTTAAATGCTCAAAAACTATGCTGAAAAGTCTTTCAAATAAAACAGAATTCATCATTAAGTCTACTATCTTGTAGTAATCTAATTAGTTTAGGATCTACTTACCTATATTTTATTATAATGTTGGATTTGCTTTCTTGTCTGGGTAGTTTACAATTTATATGTACTTTTACCATTTTATAGCAATAGAGAGAATGGGTTTTGGAGTCCTTTTTCCTATGGAGGGACACTGTGTTCAGTCTTGATAAACTGGAAATGGCTTGGTCCTGCCTCAACTTGATTTGCCAGACTTTGTTACTCCCCATGGGAGGCCTCACCCTTTCTGAGGTGTGGATTGGGGGTGGTGGGAGGAAGGCATGAGTGAGCTGGAGGAGAGACGAGAGGTAGAACTATGGGTTGGAATGTAAAATTTAAACAAAAAAATAATTTTTTTTATTAATTTTTAAATTTCATTTTAAATTTCAACCACACTTTTCCCCTCCCACTCCTTCTGCCCACCTTGCCTGCCCCCAGTCCAACCAATGTCCATTCCACCTGTCAGATATGGACTTCTACGGGGAGTCAACATAGTCTGGCACATTAAGTTGGGGCAGGGACAAGTCCCTCTCCTCTGCATTACGCTATGCACAGGTTTTAAAAAATAAAGATCATTTCTACCTTTTAATAAAACAATGATTAATATTTTTACAAACAATGAAATTTTATTAATAAACAATTGTTACAAAAATCAGAACTCAAAGTTTACATTAGGGAAATAATTTGTCTTAAGAAATTGTTCTAATTTTTCAAAATATTTTAAATGAGAACAGATTTTTTATATATTTTTATTGTATATGTATTTTGCCTGTATGTAGTTTAAAGGTATTACTTCAGATTCATGGCCCCTCAGAGATACTTTGATAAAGAAATTTTTCTCTATAGGGAAAATATTAGGCTCAGACATTTATAACCAGTGAGTCTTACAAATATGTCTAAATGTATAGCAAAGCAAACCTGCTTAAATTGAATAGAAGAAAAGTAGGAAATAGAATACAGAAATATATAAATGTACTCTTAAATAAATGAACACAGTTCACTCTGAATTATGAAGCACAAAAGTATTTCTGTGTATTTTACAAAATTATCAATGTGCCAATTAAATCAAGTTTTTAAATCAAGCTATGTCCCATAACATTTTACAAATAAAAAAAGTATTGTTGATCAATAAAAAGTTTCCAATAAATGTTGCAAAATGTTATGATTATGAACATGATACGTGAACCCAGAGACAGAGATTGAACTCAAATTTGACAAACACTTTCCCATGTGGCCTTTGGGAGAATTGAATTATATGCAAGATCCTTAACCAGAAGCCTGTAACACAATGTTTAAAGTTTTTTAGCATCAAGGCCTTCCCCCTCCATCTCGGTCTAAGAAGATGTGCATCCATATAGAATAAGTTCCCAAAAAGCCAATCTATGCAGAAGAGATAGGTCCCAGTGCCATTATCATTGGCTTCTCAGTCAGTCCCCATTGGCAGTCACATTCAGAGTCTGGTTAGGTCATATGCTCATTCAGTCCTGGTCCAGATGGATTTGATGAGCTTCCAATAGATCAAGCACACCGTCTCTGTTGATAGGCCAGTCCCTCATGGTCCTGATGTCCTTGCTCATCTCCTCCCTCCTACTGCTCTTCCACTGGACCTTGGTAGCACAATCCCTTGCTCTTGTGTGAATGTGGGTCTCTGGCTCTATCTCCATCCATCATGCAAAATTTCTATGGTGACAATTGAGATATTCAACAAAGTAACTATTGTAGGAGGGTCCACCTGTATTTCTGAGCTTTGATTGGTTAAATAAAGACTCCACCTGGCTTGTAAGATAGGTCAGCCCTTAGGTGGGCAGAGTAGACAGAAAGGAAGTTCTGGGAAGAGAGAAGGAAGTGAGCCAGACACCACGAGCCACCTTCGCAGATGGATGCAGGTTAGACCTTTCCGGTAAGTCACCACATGGTGACTTACAGACTTTTATAATGGGTTAGTTTATGAGGTGACGGCTAGCTAAAAAGAGGGTGCTGATGATGGGTGAGGCAGAGTTTAAATGAATACAGTCTCATGTGATTATTTTGGGTGTAAGCAAGCAAACAGTGGCTGAGCGGGCCAGCAGCTAGGGGCTGGGAGCTAGGCGCTGGGAATATAACCCACAACTCTTCCCCAATTTACAACAAACTATGGGACAAGTTCAGTTCAGGCACCCACTCCTCTGCTGCCCAAGTACCTAGCTGGGACATTCCTCTGAATACCTGGGATCCCCTTTAGAGACAAGTCTCTTGCAAATCTTAAAATGACTCCTGTTAATGTAGATATCTTATTCCCTTCTTCAATAGCCACCCTTCCTC
>JAQHUG010000185.1:2594365-2615940 GCA_028555095.1 Dicrostonyx torquatus
TTTTCATTCTCCTACAGGTTGACATCCAATTATGAGAGCAACATTTGTTAAAGATGCTTTCATTCTTCCATTGTATACTTTTAGCTTCTTTGTCAAATATTAGGTGTTCTTAGGTTTGTGGGCTAATATCCGGATCTTCAATTCAATTCCATTGATCAGTGCCTTTGTTTTTATGCCAATACCAAGCTGTTTTCAATACTGTAGCTTTCCCATAGGGCATGGTATCTTGCCCCATCTTAAGGAAGCAGGGGGAGCGCGGTGGGGTAGGGGGGAGCAGGAGGGCTGGGAACAAGGGGAGTAAATGTAAATTTTTCTTGTAATAAAAAAAAAAATTTAGCATCCAGAAAATGCTGTTGAAGAGATGGAACATGATGGCTCGATGCTTAGTTTGTTCTTTGAACAGTGAATGGGATGGAAAATCATTTAGACCTGTTAAGATTGAAGAACAGAGCTATATATTTCCACACAGCATTTAGAATTGAATGCAGTGATGGTCGCTCAATGAATGACACTTTTATCCACGAAACTAATTTAAATTCAAGAGTGTGTTTCAAACTCTATTACCTTTTACATATCTTTCAAGCAATTCCATTAACATGAGCAAGTAAAAACATTCTTATTAGGCCTTTATGATTGGGTTTCATTGATATTTTCATTTTTCAAACTTCCTACGAATAAAAATTACATCCAGGTCATTATTTCTATAAGCATAGTTGGAAATGCCTAAAGTAGTTGGCCATTGTGACTCACTCAATTCCAGATGAAATGTGATGAAAATCAGCATTGTATTTCTTCAGATGAATACTATGCCAGTTAAGCATTTAATAGACACCTGGAATCACTGGAATTACCTACCATTTCAATTTCCTTAAGGAGTGAAAAACTCAAAAAGTGTACTGTCGAAATTAATATTAATATTCTGTGATATATAAATCTGGAGTTGTATCCCAAACAGACACAGATTTAGTAAACTTCTGTGTTAGGTTCTTAGTGTTTTATTTCAAAGTGCTATAATACATGCTTTTTTGGTTTTATCTATAAAAGTCCATACAATTTTAAAATAAAATATTTAAAATATTTCAGAATAAAAAATTGGAAAACAGAAAATAGTCAATTATTTTGCATTTGATGTAAGTAATATTTCATAATCTCTAACAGATTGTACTCATCCCTCATATTTTAACTAAAAGATAAATTTACATTGTTTTCTGTAAAACACTAAGTTAATATAAACATATTTTCTATTAGAAATTATTTGTAATTTCTGTACTACATTAAGAAAATAAATGCCATCTGAAAAGACTCTACAACTCTCTAAATTGTATTCATTCTTGTAAATTTCATACATAGGTACAATATACTTCATTATATCCAAACCTTGTATATCCTAAAACTCCTCCTGGTCCGTTCACCTATTATATATCTTGTCTTTGTAGTCTAATGTTTTATATATAATTTATCTTTTATTATAAGTAAGGAAATTTATAATTATAACTATCTAGCTTTCAACTACATCAAAGAACCAGAAGGATATAATATGACCTAAGTAAGCAAAAAGTACATTGTATGCAACTTACGAAATTCTAGAAATGACAGAGACATACGGCTGCCTGGACAGTCACCCAAAGTTCTTTTGTAATGCTGGGGCATCCATCTTCAGCCTAAAGGCTGTAGTTTCTAGTGGGCTTTTCAATGGAGCAGAAAATTTGGGAGGACGTTCTACTTATATTGACAAAATTCATCAGTCACTTTCTTTTGTGTCCCACAGAACGTCTGGCAGACTCTTCCATGAACAGGAACCCTGTTTGTTTTAACCCACTTTGTTTTAGCAAATTCTGTATTGATTTTTTAATGGGTCCTCCATGTCCAGTTTATACAGCATATTGTCAATCAGTCCAGACAAGAACAGGTTTTTTTTAACCAAATGGCTAGCCTTGCAACATTGAAAACAAACTCTATAAGGAGTTTTTGATGCCCATCATCCTTTTGAAATAATTGGTGCTACCCAAAGCAGATGTCTCTAACTGTTAAAAAATAGTGTATGTTTTTAAACATTTTAAATTTTATATTCTTTAGGCTTTAGAAATGTTTGAAGATTACCTATTTGATATTTCTGAATATCTAGAAAACCTAACTAACGGCTATAACTTTTACTATTATAGATGTCTATTAATTTGTACTTTTAACTATATATTTTATTTTTAAATGAGGTGCATAAATATAATACCTTAAACAAGAGTAGAAACATACATAATATAACAAAATTGATCTTAAATTTGTATCAAAACCACAAAAAATACACCAGTGTAAAGTATTCATTCTATATCATATTCCTCTTTTTTCTTTAAGAAGAGATTGAATACGATCATCAATTATTTTTAATCTATCCCCTTTAAATGAGAACAAATAATCATAACCAATGCTTTCGTAAATTATCATAGTTATCTATACTCATTCTTGATGATTTGTAGCATTGGTAATCTTACGGCGATCTGAGAGAATTTACAATTTTGGTTAAATATTGACTGTAGTAGTCTGTGAGGTTGCATTATTTTAGTCATTTCCTTGAATATGGATGTCAAATTGCCTGGACCATAAACAATTATGGAAAATATTGATTTTTTTATGTTATGAAAACCACTACTGAGGCTTGCCTCCTAAGGCTTCTGTGCTTGTTTGAATTAGTATATTTCTCATATATTCATATGCTTTAATACTTGGTCCCTAATTTGGGAAGAATTAGGAACTGTGGCCTTGTTGGACAAGGTACATCACTGATAGTAAACTTGCAAATTTCAAAAGTTCAAGCCATTCCCAGTTAGATATCGTTGTGTTCTCTGCTCTGGCTTGTGCTTGAAGACAAGATGCAAGCTCTCTGCTGCTTTACCAGAACCATGTCTATCTACCTACTGCCGTGTTCCTTACTATGAGGATGATGGATTTACTCCTTGAAATTACAACCCCCACTAAACTCATTCTTCTCTAAGTTGCCTTGGTCATGGTGTCTCTTTAGAGCCAGTGAAAACTATACAAAGACAGGTGCTACAATCTTCTCAAATAGTGCCTCTAAATGCAGACCTAGCATTTAAATACACAAGCCTATGAAAGAAATTTCATTCAAACCACAGCAGTAATACAGCATGAACTATTTAATTTTAATTTCTTAAAATAATGCTGATCGTACTTTGAAGAAAGTTATGAGTCCCAGAATAATGTTATTCATACAATAACACCATAAGGATGTAAATAATTGTTCACTTCCTTGCTATAATTACCTTAGGAACTGTGAAGTATGGGTACTTTGGGTATTCTTTTTCTATGCTTTGACCTGAATGAATAAAGGGTCTATGTCATTAATTAATTAGACACTGCCCACTGATACCCATAAATGATGCACATTTTGACCCAGGTTTAAATCATAGGCAAGTTACTAGAAGAGTGATATATATGTCCTGAAAACAATTTTAGAAACACAAAATGTTTAGTTCAAGATGTTAATAGCTGGTACATTTTTCTTAAAGATTAGTTTATTAAGTAAAATCATTTGTGAGTACATTAAAAAAAAGTAATAAATTCTTGAGGAAAAGTTGACGTGCCATAAATCATGAAATGTAAAGGACTATCACCACACAAGACAAAGCTATGCAAAGACAGCAAAAGCACAGCAAATGGGGGTCTTTACCTCTTCTTTGTCCATTCATGCTAGACAAAGAACCTCAGCAAGGAAATTTAAATAATTTAATATTTGACTAACCGTATGGATCTATAAACAGCTCTATTCCCTGATCAAGCCTCATCCATAATGAAACCTGCTTTCTATTCCTGTAGAACTACTTGAAAATAACTACAGCATGCACTGTAAAAGAAATTTCCATAAGTACTAAACAGTAGAGTCCACATTATATTTTATAAACCATGAGAATTTCATAATTTTGGAAATATGTGATCAGGAAAGAAAAAACAGAAGAAAAACATAAACAAAACCATATGTCTTTTATACATATATGCAGAAATATAATAGTGAAACCTATTTGATTGGATTAAAATATACTTCTGAAAGTGTAACAGAATTCACTAGAAATGTGATTTTCATGCATACTCACAGGTCTTGAGCTCAAACCTGCATTCTGAATAACACAATCAGGCTCCCACCTTCTGTGCTACTGTTCCTTGATGTAAGTATTCAATTTGAGAATTCTGTATCTGCATATTAAGTAATCTACATTTTGAAGGAAAATGTCCCAGTAGCTGAATCAGCTTTCATAGATTGGCATGAATGCCATTGTGTAAGAAATTGGATCAGAGAAATTTTACAAGCTTAGAAAGATATGAAACATGTAAACAAAAGGTATCTTTTTGTAGGAGCATGGTACTTCTTCCTAGACACATTTTTCAGGAAAAAACAATGAACTTGGGTTAGATACAAAGAAGAGAATGGCATGAGTAAGGAAAAAGCTGAAGGAGTTGTCCATTAGTATATGTGATAAATACATAAGCAACTTAACCTTTAAACATGATATAATCATTACTAAAATATAAATCCACTTATTTTCATACACTATATTTATTACTTTATTAATTTTTTTTGCATTTGTGAGTGTTCAGTGAAGTACAGAGGGAGTGGTTAGAGCCCCTAGAAATGGAATTAGAGACAGCTGTGGACCAACATTTCATCCCTAAAAACTGAGCAAGAGTTCTCTTCAAAAGTAGCAAATGCCTTTAACTGCTGAGCCATTTCTACAGCCCCAAAATAAGATATTTTAAATAAGATTACACCAGTGAAGGATTATTTAATGGAAGAATTACAGTACAACATTCATTTTAATAATTAATTTATTAAATTTCTAAATAGATAAATTGCTACTCCCAATATTATTCTAATCTAGAAACAACAGTACTTAAATTAATGTATTATAATTCATATAATTAAAATCCCAGAATCTATCAAAGAATAGAGGCAAAATCTGCATAATAAGAAGTCTAGAGTAAATACACAGTATACTTAAACATAGGTATTTTAATGATAAAGACATATTTTTAAAATCCTGAGCTCAATTCTGTCACTGTTTCACACAAAAGTATATAATTATTAAATATTATATTGGTATTTTAAAGTTATTTTGAATTTAATTATTCTAATATTTCAGTTAAATTACTTTAAGAGCATTTAGATAGTGAACATTGCTTAATCACTCTCTTAATCACTGTTCAATTGGTGACCAAGGCAACTGTTGTAAAGACAAAGTATTTAATAAGGGGCTTACTTTCTGTTTCAGAGGCTTAGTCCATCATAACTGTGGAAGAAAGCAGAGAAGCAGATAGATAGGACTGGAATAAGAGGTGAGAACCACATCCTCATTCACAAGTAGAAAGAAAGTCTGGGCCTTCTGTGGGTTTTTTAAACCTCAAAGTTCATGCTCCATGAGACAGTTTATCCACCAAGGCCTCACCACATGTGAGTGTATGGGAATATTCTTATTTATACTACCACATTTCACTCCTTATTTCCCATGAGCTTGTCACCATAGAAAACAGTAAAAATTCATTGAGTCCAACTTCCAACTTCTTTTGTAAGACTCAAAGTAATTTCTTAACTCTTCATACCATATAAATTCAAAATCATAGTGAGCAATACTTCTCATACAGAGTGGCACATAAAGTCCTTTATCCGGAAGGGATGAAGTGAAATGCATTGAGGAAATACTGAAACAAAGAAAGACAGACTAAAACCAGTAGTGCAAATTACAAATTCTTCATCTCTGTATCTGATGTCAAACACTCTTCAGATCTCCATCTATGTTACTTGCAACAAATTTCTCTCTTAGGCTGGTTCTATACCTGGTTTTCAGCTTGTCTTGGACAATATCTCATGTCTCTGGCATGAGATCTACCACGTGTTGGTAGTCCAATTCAATCAAGGTTTTACCTTCACAGCTTCAGGAAATGGCCTCCTGGGCCTCCATACAGGGACACCATGGCACAAGCTAAAAGGGAGAGAGATCCCACAACTTCTTTCTAGTATTCTTGAATCTCAAGCCTTAACACAATTTGAGTGTGATTGTGATCTCAGCGTAATACCCCACCCATCTAAGCATCAAATTGTGAAAAGGAATTAAAAGAAGTCTTAAGCATGAGGCTAAACATAGACAAGAATTATGGGTACAAGTTAGTTAATAATAAGCCTGAACTAATAATAGACCAACCAGTTAATAATTAACATAAGCCTTTATGTGTTTTGTTGGAACTAAATGGCTGTGGGACTGGGCAGAACAGACAGAAACTCCATCTATAGTAAACAATCAGATAAAAATAAGAATCATACAAAGACAAAAATTATACCACAAAATATGAAGGGATGATGTATTGATATAAATATATGATAAATCAGTACTTCCTTTCTAATTTGGTGATGTTTCAAAAGAAAAATAAATTTGTATCTGGAATGTACTGCTGTGCAGATAATGCTAATAACAAAGGGTCTAACCCAAGAATTCTGATTAGGTAAAACTAAGCAAATATAAAATGCAAGGCACCATTCAATTTAGGTAATACCTAAAGACACTAAACACAAGTTAGACAAATACAGTTATTTAAGTTGCAAGGCATTATTGTCAAGAGTCAATTACTGGTTCCCTTTAAGTAATAAACTACAAATGAAAGATGATTTAAAATCACAAACCAGGGGAGACAGGGAGACAGAAGAGAGCGTAAGGTTGGGGAGAGCTTGGGTGAGTGGGATGGTTGAGATGGGGAAAGGAAGGATATGGGAGTAGGGAAAGAGATATCTTAATTGAGGGAGCCATTTTGGGGTTGGCAAGAGGCTTGGCTCTGGAGAGGTTCCCAGGAATCCACAGGGATGTCCCTAGCTAAGACCCTGGGGAGCTAAGAAGAGGGCGCCTAAGTTGGTTTTGTCCCATAGCCAGATTGATGACTATCTTGAATATCACCATAGAAGCTTCGTTCAGTAATGGATAGAGACAGAGACCATTGCAATTCTTATAATGCAAAACATTTAATTGGGGCTGGTTTACAGGTTCAAAGGTTTAGGTCATTCTTCATAGCAGAAAGCATGGCAGCATGCAGGATGACATGAAGCTAGAGAGGTAGTTAAGAGTTCTACATCAGAATAGGCAGGCAGCAGTTAAAGAGAGTAACACTGGACCTGGCTTGATCTTCTGCCAACAAGAACACACATCCAGTAATGTCATTCCTTGTGATTTCATGGGGCCATTTTTATTCCAACTACAACAATTATTCTGCCAAAGACATAAAGTGAAGAATTAGAAGAGTTAGGATTTTATATGTGATGGAGAGGACATATGGCATTGTGGTTTTAAATAGCATAAAATGACATAAGTAAGGTGAGAAGTAAAAATTGTAAAAATGTGAAGATTATACATTGGTCCTCAAAACAAAAGTATGCAAAAAATTACCAGCTAGAGCAAAATCAAGTTTTTTCTAGACACTAGGGCATTTGGTCTAGAATGAACTGCATACCCTTTGTCCATATTTATTTATTTATTGCCTTTCATTTTAGTTTATTTGGTTTTTTTTTAATTTCATTTTATATTCCAACCAGAATTCTCCCTCCCACCCCTTCTCCCGACATCCCATACCTCTTCCTCCAATCAACACCCATTCAGTCCTCCCAAACTACAAGGCTTCCATGGGGAATCAACATAATCTGGCTCATTAAGTTAGGGCAGGATCAACTCCATCCCCCTTGTATTAAGGCTAGAATCACCTCTCACCTTAGGAAATGGGCTCCTACAAGCTGGCTCCTGCTCCAAGGATAGATCCTGGTCCTAAGGCAAAGGGTGTTACAGATAGTCCAAACTTCACCACTGTCTACCACATATGGAGGGTACCAAAGAAGTTCCACATCTGTTAGTCTAGGGTTCATGAGTTTCCGTGAGCTTGATTCAGCTGTCTCTGTAGGTTTCCTCATCATGATCTTGACCTCCTTTGCTCATATATTCCCTTCTCCCTCTCTTTGAATTCCCAGAGTTTGACCTGGTGCTTGGTTTTGGATCTCTGCACCTAGTTCCATCAGTTACTGGATGAAGGAAGGCTCTATGATGATAGTTGGGGTATTCACCAATCTGATTACAGGAAAAGGCCAGTTAGGGCACCCCCTCTTCTAATTGCTAGGAGTCTTATCTGAGGACATCATTTGTGGGTTATTGGGAATTTCCCTAGCACCAGGTTTCTCTCTAACCCTATTTTGTTGCTCTCTAATAAGATATCTCCTCCATTGCTCTCCTACTTTCTCTCTTTCTCCCATTGATCATTTCATTCCCTCATGTTCTAATCTCCCATTCCCTCCCCTTTAACACCCCATCTCCCCCAGTTTGCCCAGGAGATTTCATCTAATTTCCCTTCCCAGGTGATCCATGTATCCCTCTTTGGGTCTTCCTTAATACCTATCATCTCTAGAGCTGTGAGTTGTAGTTTTGTTATAATTTGCTTTATGTCTAATATCCACTTATGAGTCAGTACACACTCTTTCTGAGTCTGGGTTACCAACCTCAAGATCTTTCTAGTTTCACCTGTTTGCCTGATGAATTTTATGATGTCATTTTTTTTACAGTTGAGAAATACTCCATTGTGCAAATGTACCACATTTTCTTTACCTGTTCTTTGTTCCTATTTAATTTTAAGAATGAAAAATAACAGTGAGAGTTATTAGACTCATTATTTGACTCTTCTAAATTTACCAATATCAGCAAATTTAAAGAAGCTTTCAGATTTAATACATAGTACAGTTATTATCATTAATAATTTTAGTAATTGTTGCAATTCATGTTCAGAGGTCAGTATTAAACCAAAGTAATATAATTTTTAAATAAAGTTATGTCATTATTATTTCTGCTTTGAAATCAGGCCTGTATACAAGGTTGGTAGAGGTCCTTCCTAATGGTCGTCTTTAAATACTGAGATATTAGTATATATAGATTTTCTTAGGCTTGCATAGCTGCCTAAACTCCAATTTTATATCATCAAGACACAATGCCTAGTGGTATTACTATCTAAAATGAGCTGAACCTTCTGCATCAGTTTTCAATAATAAGAAAATACCCCTCAGGCTTGCCCACAAACAAATCAGGGCAAAGAGAATTTTCTTACTTGAAGTTACCTGCTCAAATGATGCTAGCTTATGTCAATTTGACATAAAACTAGATAGTGAATAAACCAAATTAAAATATCAGAATTTCTTAATCATAAACATAATTTGCAAGATGGATCACTACCATCCACATTGTTGGTAAATATTCCTTCATTACTGTAAATAGAACCATTTTATGACAGTTTTCTAAAATAAAATGTAGCTGTTAAATAATAATTTATGTTTAGACATATATCATGAAAAATGTTTTACATAAAATGCAGTGAAAATGTTTTATATAATCTTGTTTCTAATTTAAAAAGTGTTCTTTGGAAGTTTAATTACATTTTGACCATCAGAAAATTTTGCGAGTTGAGAAAACAAATGAATTTCTAATTAAGTACAAGTTTAAAAATTATTATAGACCATGGAAACCTTTTGATAAAGTAGTCCTTTAAACTGAGTCTCTGATTTGACAAAGTTTATTTAAGGGCAGATATAACTAACATGATATTTCCTGGCAACAAAATAAATATGAAGCCAATATCCCAAAGATTTCTTTTTCTCTATGTAGAAATATAACCATAATGCTGCTTAGAAGCAAATAATGTCAACACTATACTCATTCAAATTTTCCAAAATTTTCAAGTTTCCTAATACTTTTATACTCTTGTCTCTCTTGAAATTAAGGGGGAGCTTTCTTTGTCCTTGAGAAGAAATCCTCAAGTTTTCAGACAACATTATTTTTGAGCACTACTCTGGGCTTTCAGTAGAACTACAGAGATGCTACTGTATAAGCTCCAATTTTCTTGTAAAGAGAAAGCAGTTGAATGGCCTACTGGTGGCTCAACACAGGCTTAAAATAAGTTATTCTAGGCACCATTCAAGTAAAATACTATATTTCATACATCCACAATATGGATGCAAATATGAATCAACTCACTTACTCAATTTCTCTTAGTTTTTAAAACCATTGTAACATTGAAAAGACTGAGTACCAATTGGATGAAATTAGGATTTCATCTGCCATTGTTTTGTATCACCAAGATATCACAGGTTCAGCTCGTGTTTTTTTCGTTCATAAAGGCAGCCATATTTACTTATGAAAGAGTCAATCAAGTAATGTAATACACTCCCAATATGTGATATGGCTCCAGAACTATAGCAAATAATTCAATACTATCATTGCATGAAAAGTTGACAGAAAACAAAATGAATTTCTGTCTATGCCAAAGGAAGAAAAAGCAGGTTTTTCAGATACATTTTCTTTCTTACTCATAAGTGTATTTAGGCTTCAGGATGACAAAATTAAATTGTAATAGAAACAGTTGCAACAAGTATATACGTACAATACCTTAAAGGAAAAGTCTAAACTCATGCATGTTATGTTACACACAGTGGTCAGGGAAGAGCATGTGTAGTTCACTGGAGACTGATTTTGATTCGTATAAGTGAATCTTCCACTGCTTCTGTCTCCATCTTTTATGCAAAGTTGAATTCTACTTCATGCTCCTCTAAGTACTTTGTTGGCAGAGGCTGGTCATTCATACCCAGCTGGCCAGACTTGAAATAATCACTCAGAAACAACATTATTTAAAACACTTCTTGAGTAATAGCTTATGGGTGTTGTTATGTAGCTCTTATATCTTAAAATAATACATTTCCACTATTTTATATTTTACCATGAGGATCATGGTGTACTGATGAAGTTTTGGGGCACATCCATCTTCTCTGGTGGCTGCATGGCATCTTTTGATTCCCTTTTTTTCTCCCAGCATTCAGTTTAGTTTTTCATACCTAGCTCTGTTATGCCCTGCTATAGGCCCAAAGCAGTTTCTTTATTCATTAACAAATAAAAGCAACATATAGACAGAGAACTTACCACATTATTTCCCCTTTTCCGTTTAAATTAAAAGGAAGGTTTTAACATTAATATAGTAAAATTACATATAACGAAACAGGTATCAAGCAAGAATTACAGTTACAATGTTTATATCTACTTTATTTTTTATCATAATAAGAAAAACTGTAACTATCTATTATTCATCACAATCAAAGACTCCAGAACAATTTATTACCTAAGTTAACAGGAAGTGCACTGTTAACAACTTCCAAAACTCTAGAATTGACAGAGACATCTTGCTGCCTCAACCGTAACCCAAAGTTCTTCTGTACTGTTGGGGTATCCATCTCCAGTATGCAGATCTATAATATCCAGCAGACTTTTCCATGAAGCAGAAAATTTCAAAGTCAGTTCTACCTATATTGGCAGTTTCAGTCGCTATCTTCTTTATCCTGCAGTATGTCTGGCAGATTCTTTCATGAAGCAGGAACCCTGAAGGACCATCTTGCCTTTAGTCAAGTTCAGCAGTCATTTTCTGAGAGTCCTACATATCCAGTTCATACAGCAAAACATCAAGCAGTACAGACATGAGTAGTTTCTTACTTAAATGGCCAACCCACTCCATAAGGATCCTCTTTGATGCCCATCATCTTCTTGAAGTAATTGGTACTGTCAGGACCAGATGTATCTCACTGCCATGAAAAGCTTTAAGTTATTAAAACATGCTAAATGCCATATTCTGAAGGTCTCTGAAAGATTTGAAGAATATCTATCTAATTGAAATACAACTCTATTTAGAAAACCTAACTAAAATGATTATAAGCTTGACTATTATAGATAATTATCTATTAACCTGTATTTTTAATTATAGATTACATTTTTAAATGAGTTACAGAAACACAATCAAGTGAAGATTTTATATATATATCAAAATTGACCTTAAATTTAAATTTTTATAAATAAAGATCTATACCAATGTAAATCTCTATAGATATCCCTCTTTAAATGTAAACAAACATATATGAACAATCATTTGGGGAATCTGGGCTTAGTTGTTTCCAAACTACTTCCTGCTATTTGTTTGATGAAGTATTTTGGGAAGTATTAATGGTGACCTTTCAGGGTTCTTGGTCCATCACCCACATTAGTATGGAAGTCTTCCATAGGTTCTCATCCTTTATGGGAACAAAAGGAGACCCTCTTTTCCATAGCAACATATCTTTAGACCCAAATTCTGAAGTCAAGATACCTTTATGTTGATTTATCTTAGCAGCCTGTATAATGAAATATCTTTCTGTACATAGCTCCTTCTTAGACAAACAATTCACAGAAAACATAATATTATACATAATAAAGACTCTCTGTGGATATTCCATCTTTACATGGCATATTTTTCTTATTCTACTACTTTTTCTACAACTTTACTCTGTCTCCTAAAAGACTATGTTTTATTTCTTTAAAAATCAATTTACTTCTTTTTATAACTCTCTATACTTTTTTACTTCTCTCCCCGCATTTAAATGCTACGTAGCTGGACCTCCAGAAAGATTCAGAGCCATTAGTGTTGGTGAACCAGGAAGCTGCCATTTTTAAAGAAAACACACTGGTTTTTAATGTACCTCTCTCAAAGGAGTCATGGCCCCCCTGTTTGTTGTGAATCCATCCATAAAAAACTATTTTTGGCTACTAAGAAGCTGCACTAAACGCTGTTTATTTTGTGTCTAGGATTCCTTCTTATACTCTCTCAGGTTTTATGTGGATATAGTCAGTTCAAGTTGGTGTGCCAATCTGTTGTAGGAAGCTGCTCATTTATTCCCAGAAGTTTAGATCCAAAATAACTACAGAGAAACTATATAGTTTAAATCAGTGCTTGGTCAATCACTTAGGTGTATTTCTGACTTACCCTTATATCTAAATTAACCCATTTCTATTATTTTCTATTTAACAAGAGGCTTCTGGACTCCCAGTAAGTTTCCAACAAGTCTGTCTGTAGTAACAGCTCCATGGCTTCTCCCTGACTCTGCCTAGGCTCTCTCTCTCTCTCTCTCTCTCTCTCTCTCTCTCTCTCTCTCTCTCTCTCTCTCTCTCTGTTTTTTCCAGTCTGGTTACACTCTGTTAAGCCATTGGCCAAAAGCAGTTTCTTATTCATTAACCAATAAAAGCAACACATATCCAAATCCACACCAGGACTCTGTAATCATTCCTTTTAAAATTGTTCTTTATTGATGGCTTTTAATCAAGATGAAATAGTCTAGTGATTTGTACTTTATGGGATTCAATAGCACAATCTTCTCTGCAAGAATACAGGTAATTAGAGTTTAATCTTCAAATAAAAGACCTTCTGAAAAACCTGGCTTTACCAATAGCTTCCAGGATTCCCAGGAAAAGAAGGAAATACTAAACATCTTGAACATATTTATAAGGCTCAACACTATATTTTTATGTTTCACATATTATATTTTAGCTTTAAAAAGAATAAAGTAGAACGCAAAGAGTAATATTGAAAGATAGTTTAACTTGGCCTTTATCTTCCCTTCATCTTTTAGTCAGTGGAACTGATGCTTTTATTTGTGAGCACTAAAAACTATAATGAGCCAGGTGGTGGTGGTGCACACCTTTAATCCCAGCACTCTGGAGGCAGAGGCAGGCGGATCCGTGAGCTTGAGGACAGCCTGGTCTATGAAGCAAGTTCCAGGACAACCAGAGCTGTTATGCAGAGAAACGCTGTTAGGATGGTTAGCTATTTAAGAAATAAAAAAGCCCAGAAAAATATCCAGTACTGGTGGCAATGTAGAGACCTGGGATTCTTGTACCCTTGACTTACACTCAGAATCATTTTGGTTACTACAAATTCCCATACGCACTTTAGGACCAACCTCTCGATTTTACTTTTTCAAAGCCTAAAGAAAATTCAATAGGGATTCTGGGAGGCTTACAATTTTCACAATATTTTATGTTCTAGTCTATGAACTATAAATAGACGTCTCATTTCTCTAAGAAAATATTTTTAAATTATGGACAAATTTTGTACCAATTTTGTTAAATTCATTGTTTCCAATGGTATTATGAGTTAAATAAGTTTGTAATAAAAATATATTCAGTTTTTTACTAAAAAAAAAAAGACTTGCTAATTCAGAAAATAAAGAACAAAGATAAATTCAGGGCTACAGGAGATCAAAGCCCATGGGAGGTGACAAAATGTGAACTTTTACTACTAAACACAGACCTATATGTTGCCTTCTGTTACCCTTGTTACTCTTAAAAATCAAATCTTAGGTATTTTGGGAATAGCAGCAACACTCCACTGATAATCCCTCTTTTGGGGGATAGCTTAGTTGTCTAACTAAACTATAAACTCCCTCTTCAGCTTCTGGATTTAGAGATAAAAATTCCTATATACCTTACAAAAATTTGATGATATATTTTAGTGTCATTATCACTTCCTGATAGGTTAAAGTCTCAAATTGAACTTAAATTTGGGGACAAGTCAATTACATGAAGAGAAATTTTAAATATTCACAATGCCTAAAAAACATAAAAGTACTGTAAAACTACAAGGGTAACTTCAAACAACAACAATTTTTATGCAAAAATAGGTTAAAAATGGGATATAATCATATAGCAATCTGTTCTTTTGTCTCCAATTCTAATATTTGTATACAAAAATGAAAGACAATCAAATGATTTCTTGAAATAAACATAAATTTTACTGCCTCCTGAGTAAGAGCACAACTTATTGAACAGTCATAGAATTAGGTGAACAGGCTTAGGTATTAATCCAATGGAGTCAGAAACAGGGCTATAAAAGCTTCTTTAAAATGAGTTTTATTTTACAGTTCTGCACACTGAACTTTAGACTTAATGCATCAAAAAAAATCAATGGTACTTTGAGTAAAACTATGACCATAATTATTTGGAAGGATACAGGGCACCAGAAAGATTATTGAACTTGAAGTGGGTGGAGAACAGAGAACAGAATTCTACTAGAAATCTTGGCATATAAAACATTTAACGTTAGCCACAGCTTAGTAAGTTTTAATAATGTATTTGTATAAAAGACAAATAGAAGTCTTTTAAAATTTATTCTTTGAACTAACTTTAGGTATAGGAAATGCTTCAAAAACTATGGAGATTTTATTTTTCAAAATCACAGCTAATTGTCAGCACTTATGAAGTTTAATGAGACAATATTACTAGCTTAAAGTTTTCTTTAAATTTATGTGTCCTCATCAATTTTTTGTTCCAATATCAAACTTAAGATTCCAAAAAAAAGATTTAATATTATGCTTATATTTTTCTCATTGTCTTCGTGTCTCTCAAGAATTGCTCTAGCTTTCATTCCCTTTCACAACTCTGACCTTGTAAAACAAGACTGATGTCTCATTCCATGTAATAGCAGTCCATTTGGGTGTGTAGAATACTTCACATGAGAGCAGATGGACACGTTTTTATAAATTCCTAACAGACTACTGTTGTAAACTTTTCAACATATCACAACATGAGGTCATGTTGTCTACATGTTACAACTAATAATGCACTCATCTCAATTTCTTCACATTGAATTAATGTCCTGTCTTTTGTAGCACACACATGGGGGAGCAGAAAGAGACAGAGGAAACAGTGAGACAAACAGAGAAACAGAGATGGATAGAGAAAGCAAAAGAAACTGCAACATGGAGGGAACAGAAAGAGAGAGAAAAAAGAGAACAATTTTATTATTCAATAATAGAAAATTTAATTTGGATTCCTTTTGATAAGAATGTATATTTCTTGAGGAATTGGTTATTTTTTATTAGTAAAGCAAGAAACATTAGAAACAACACTTTTATTTCCTATCAATTGCCAAAGGAAATTAAGAAAAAGTTGGTAGCATTAGTAATAAGATCACAGGCGTTAATAAATGACTTTCTGTGAAGTGGAGTGTTTATATATAATTCAGTCTGTTATTTTCCTAATATTATTTAATATGAACTTCACTTACTCCAAGAAAAATAAGTCACTGACATCAGCCAAGATACAGGAAAGACAAACTAGAAAATACCTACAGGTACAAGTTTATGCAAATGTAACTCTACTTAAACACATAAAAGGTGGAGAAGAAAGGAGCATTCCAAGAGATTTTAGTACACTACACTTCTTATAAGGATCAAAACATGCATGTAATAAATACATGATCCCATATTGTTGGATCAACAAGTCTGAAGCTTCTTTAGAGTATACTAGAACTCATCAGATAAACATGTTTTAGCTTAAAAGGATCAGGTTCACACTGTTGTAGAAAATGTTACATTATAAAGAAAGAGACGGTGCTGGAGAGATGGCTCAGTGGTTAAGAGCACTGACTGCTCTTCCAGAGGACCCGGGTTCAATTCCCAGCACCCGCATGGCAGCTCACAACTGCCTAAAATTCCAGTTTCAGGGGATCTGACACCTTCACACCAATGCACATAAAATAGCCATTAACAAAGCTTATAGCTCACAAGCCTGCAGAAGCCAAATAGCAAGGGGAACCCAAAGAGAAACATATATAGATTTTCCTGGAAGTCGGAAGCAAACAAGATCGTCAGACAAAAGTTGGAAGCACAGGTGTGGGGATGGGGATGGAGGTAGGGATTGGGGGAGGGGGTAGGTGAAAGGGAGGCGGTAGAAGGGAGAAAGGAAGAACCGGGGAGAGCCTGGGGTTGTGGGAGGGTGGAGATGGAGGAAGGGTGGATATTGTAGAAGGGAATAAGATATCTACAATAACGGGAGTCATTTTAAGATTTGCAAGAGACTTGTCTCTAGAGGGGATCCCAGATATTCACAGGGATGTCCCAGCTAGGTACTGAGGCAGCAGAGGAGTGGGTGCCTGAACTGAACTTGCCCCATAGTTACTTTTTTGAATATCTTAATCGTCACCATAGAAATTTCGCATGATGGATGGAGATAGAGCCAGAGACCCACATTCACATCAGAACAAGGGACTGAGCTACCAAGGTCCATTGGAAGAGCAGAAGGAGGGAGAAGATGAGCAAGGAAGTCAGGACCCTGAGGGACTGGCCCACCAACAGAGACAGTGTGCTCGATCTATTGGGAGCTCATCGAATCCAGCTGTACCAAGACTGAATGAGCATATGACCTAACTGGACCCTATGAATGTGACTGCCAGTGGGGACTGACTGAGAAGCCGATGATAATGGCACCGGGTCGTAGCTCTTCTGCATGTATTGGCTTTTTGGGAACTTATTCTATATGGATGCCCATCTTCTTAGACCGAGATGGAGGGGGGGGGGGGCCTTGGGCTTCCCATAGGGCAGGGTATCCTGCCCCATCTTAAGGAAGCAGGGGAGGGTCCTGGGGTAGTGGGGAAGCGGGAGGGCAGGGAACAAGGGGAGTAAATGTAAATTTTTCTTTTAACAATTAAAAAAAAGAAAAAAAAAGAATTTTAACCTTTAGCCTCCATATATTATCAACACATTGTAAAACAATTAGAGGTTTTTTTTTTTTTCCTTTGAATTTCTCTTTACTGTATATCTCTCTTTTTTGACCATATGGGTCTTTAATTTCCTAAGGAATATGGAGAAGATTAAAGCCCTGGCTTTGACGGCTAGATCCAGCCCATTCCTTAGCTTTCTGCAATTCCAGCCTCATGGCAGAGGTACTGGCTGTAGCCACGTTTATAGCCACAACTCTTTGGCGTTACAAGGTCCCTGTCAGCAAGCAAGCTGCAGCATTCTGCTCACAGACCACATTCAAATGTTCCCTGTTCAGACCACTTGCCTGAAAGAGTCAGAGTTTGCCCTAGCTGGACGGCCCACAAAGACAGGATTTTAACACAGTGCAGCTTTTTCCTGCTACAGCTGAAAACCGAAAAGCATGCAGTCAGCTTTTTACCAACACTATTTAAGTGTTTCGTGGCAGGACCTCTAAAAGAGCTGCAAAATATTAATAATAAGGAGAACACTGTGAAATCTTTCTTGGAATTAGTATTTAAAAAAGCCAGGTATCTAAAATGATCAGCACTATTATGTGATTTTCCCAAATGATAACAAGAAATATTGATAATATGTGCATGTAAAAGGAGTACTGAGGAATCTGAATCTTCAAACATATACAACTAATTTTACACTTGCAAATATTATGATGTCATTCAAGACCATTAAACGCTTGGAGACACAGAATGAAACTGGATACTCTGAATATATGTTTAGTCTATTTTTATTTCAGTAGTACTGTGTTATTCTATCTCTTTTAACTTGTGATTATGCTACTTTGGGACATAAGAATATGTGTGTTTTGATAAAGCTTATATAAAATTGTTTACTACATGACTTCATCTTCACTGTATAACTTCATTCAAAGGAAACTTAAACAATAAAAATGAAAAATCCAGCAATTAATTTTTCATCACACACACACACATTCATTATCTCTGTGCTTCTATGAATTCCCACTTGCAACTTTAAAGTATTTGCTAAGGACAAGATAATTTGACCACACCTTTGAGTATGAGAAAACATGACATTAATTAACTACTTGATATCAGCAATGTAATAATTTTATTTCCTGAATGTTAATATTTTAAAATTTCTGCAAAGACAACATATGAGATGAAATTTTAGAATTTTACCCATTAAATTTTTTTTTAAGATTTATTTATTAAGCATACAATGTACTGCTGGCAAGGAGGTTGTGAGCCACCATGTGGTTGCTGGGAATTGAACTCAGGGCCTCTGGAAGAGCAGCCAGTGCTCTTTACCCTCTGAGCCATCTCTCCAGCCCCCCATTAAAATGTTTTTGTGTTACAAGATTTCTTACTGATACTTCTTATGTTGAATGAGCAATAAAAACTGGCGTATTGCAATTTTACATGCATATATTATTTTGTTTCCATAAGCCACAAACACTCCTGAAGTGGTAACATTAAAATCTTCAAACTACACAATCAGGAAAAATACTTCTGTAATATTAGTAATCAAGTCTTTGAAAATCACCCAGCAACAATAATCCTTTTAAATATTGAATGTGTTGCAGTTTATCAAAACCATAATATCTTTTGGGAATAATTCTTTCTTCTCTAACTTCTAGGAGAACATCTGGGGGTTCTCATGAGCGCTAAGCTCAAATCCTCTTAAAGGCTTTGAGGATGAATGACTGCTGTCATGGTGACTTAGATTCCGAAATGCTGGTAGAAGAAAAACTGACCTAACTTCCTCTTCCTTTCAAATCCCACATTACCCACATCAATTGCCTTCTCCATAGCATGCAAGGGAAATAAAAGGGGAAAATATCTTCTCTATTAACTCATAACAATGAACATCGAAAATCTCGATTTAACCTCTCTTCTGTTCATGTTGTAAGTTCATAGCATTATACTTCATGACAATCAAAACCAGTGAACCCTGGTGTTCACTGTCTCTCTTTGCTAAAGATCACATAGGAATGAAGATAGAATTAAAGAACATGGTTTCATCTAAGTAACTTCGGTTTAATTCATAACGGTTTAACAGCTGAACTATGCAGCTCCCATTTTGAACAGGTAAAACAGTCTTTCTGTGTATATTTATGTGTTTCAGAGGAAAGGTATATTAAAGTTCCTCTTTTCTCCTGCATTATTCTTTGCCTTACCCCTCCAAGACATGAACATTTTTTGGTATAAAATTTTGAAAACATTCACATAGTTTCGCATGTTAATCATGACATATCATATTAACTAGCAGAACTTTATAAATGAATTGAGGAAACAATTTTACATTAATCTCTTATTTGCATTGAACTGATAATGGTAGGAATTCAAATGTTGTAGCTCCTTCACTGAGCTAAACATGAATTCATAGAATTCTAAAGACAGGATTTTCTGCATTCATACTTTTATCTGACCCATTAGCCAATGAAATTTTCTTAAACCTTTAAAATAATTGAGCATAATTTAAGCAACTGCGTTCTTAATTTACATATAGGCTGAAATAAATTAACCTGTTCTTAAAATCTATAAAATGATCTAAGATGTCATGTGACAATTCCTATTTTGGAAATCTGTATTCTCATTTCAGGGAGCTGTTAACTCTCAACAAATTTTGCTTTCTTGCCATGCTTCTCTCCACTCTCATCATCTGTCCAGGGGTAAGATCCAAGTCTTAGATCCAGCTCAAGAACCTGGCAACAATACCACTTCTTAATATTGCTGATTGGGTGGCTTTCTTCTAAAGGGGAGTTAATAGGCCATTTGATAGTAATGACATTTACTACATAACATTTTCAAATTTTATGGGCAGGGACCAGCGGATCTGAAGATATGTTTCCAGAGCATGGCCTCAAAGTCACTTGTTTCATCTCTCTTTCACTAGATATACTTGAATTATGCTGATTTAAATGTAACTACAGGAGAACTTTAGAAAGGAATGATCATCTCTACCCAGAAAGCAGAAAGAATAGGGTGGGTTATGCTATTGACTTTCCTATAGAATTTGCCATGTCTCAGATCATATAAGTTGGGATGAATAGTCAACTGTCATTTATTTGTCTCATGGAAAGATATCCAGTTTAAGAAGTATTATATTTTCCTAGAAAAAAATATGCATCCTTAAATAGAGAATGACTTTAATGTGAAATTCACCTGATGAATTAATTGTTACCTGTTAACATCAGAAAAAAGTTACCATTCTGAAAAGTGTGTCTATACCTTTTAAGTGGATTCTTAATATTCTAATGATTTGCTTGTTGTTTAAATATTTGATAGGGAAGTGTTCAGGTCATGCTGATTTTGACATCTGTCTTACGCACTTCAAGGAAACTTGAAAGGAAATAAAGTATTTCATAGAAGTTGAAATGATGACAAACCTTGAGTAAAGATTTTTCTTCTTTTGTGGTGCTTTTTAAATGGATTTTATTGAGCTATACATTTTTCTCTGCTCCTATTCCTTCCCTTCCCCTCCACGTCAACCCTCTCCCATGGTCCCCATGCTCCCAACTTACAACTTACTCAGGAGATCTTGTATTTTTCTACTTCAAATGTAGATTAGATCCATGTATGTCTCTCTTAGGGTCTAGGTTCTCTGGTATTGTGAATTGTAGGCTGGTTTCCTATGCTTTATGTCTAAAGTCATATGAGTGAGTACACATAATATTTGTCTTTTTGGGCATTTAAGTTGTTTCCAGGTTCTGCCTATGACAAACAAAGCTTCTATGAACATAGTTGAGCACATGTCCTTGTGGCACAATTGAGCATCCTATGGGTATATACGCAAAAGTGGTATTGCTGGGTCTTGAGGAAGGCTGTTTTTTAATTTTTTGAGAAATTGCCGTACTGAAATCCAAAGAGGCTGTACCAATTTGCATTGCTGGTGAGAGTGAAAATTACCCAATATTCTCCCCAGCATAAGTTATCATCAGTGTTTTTTTTTTATTTTTGCCATACTTTTTTGTAAATTACGTTTTTATTAAATTTAAAAGAAAAATTTACATTTACTCCCCTTGGCCCAGGCCCCCCCTGCTCCCTCCCTACTCCACCACCCTCCCCCTGCTTTCTTAAGATGCAGCAGGATACCCTGCCCTGTGGAAAGCCCAAGACCCTCCCCTCTCCATCTCGGTCTAAGAAGGTGTGCATCCATATAGAATAGGTTCCCGAAAAGCCAATACATGCAAAAG
>JAQHUG010000185.1:2639491-2664431 GCA_028555095.1 Dicrostonyx torquatus
GATGGAGGGGGGAGGGCCTTGGGCTTCCCATAGGACAGGGTGTCCTGCACCATCGTGAGGAAGCAGGGGGAGGGTGGTGGGGGAGCGGGAGGGCCGGGAACAAGGGGAGTAAATGTAAATTTTTCTTTTATCAATAAAAAAAAAAAAAATAAACCATTTATTTCTTATAACTCTCTATATACTTTTTCTTCTCTCTCCCAAGCCTAAATACATTTATCCTACACTTTGACACATTTAGAGAACTTTTATGTCTGAATCTGTTCTATTGTGCATCTGTAATTCTTTACTGTCCAGAAGAGCTATATAAAATGCTAAATATAAAAATATAAACTGTGGCATTACTAGGATATATATGTGGTGCTTTGCTTGCACCATCCAACATGGTGGACGTCTGTTCACTGGCCACTTCTATGAGTTGTGAACCAGTTTTAGGTACACAGCAGATCTATGTTGCCATTAAGCAGATTGTAGGACATTGCTCACAAGTCCCATTTAAATGCTAGGTCTCCTGAAAAAGCCAGAGGTTGCACTGGCATCATGGCCCAGAAAGCCAGCATTTCAACACAGTGCCACTCTTTCCCTGTTACTGGTGAATCATGAAAACCTCTCTTAAAGGAGCTGCAGCATGCAGCCAGCTAGCAAAGACCATTTGGAAAAAATAATGGGACTAAACTTTTTTAGTGTCTAAAATCCCATTCCAAGCTTTCTTATGTATTACAAAGATTTAGTTGGCCAAGTGGGTGCCAATTTGTTTTAAGAGGAGGCTCTTTGTTTGTCCTGGCTGCCCAGAACCAAAACAACCACACAGAAATTGTTTTATTTAAATCACTGCTTGGCCCATTACCTTTAGCTTCTTATTGGCTAACTTTTACATCTTGATTTAACCCATATTCATTAATCTGTGCATCACCATGAGGTTGTGGCCTACCAGCAAAATTTCAGCACATCTGTCTCCGGCAACAGCTCCATGGCTTCTTTCTTTTTTTTTTTTTTCTTCCAGAATTCAGTTTAGTTTTCCTCACCTACCTAATTTCTGGTCCGTTATAGGTCCAAAGCACTTGTTTATTGGTAATCACAGTATACAGAGGGAAGTGTTCTGAAAATTTTTCTTGAAAGATTTATTTCTCTGTATTTTCTAACTGTTATTTTATACTTCTGTCTATGTATCTATGTATGTATGTATGTATGTATGTATGTATGTATGTATGTATGTATGTATCTATCCATCAATCCACTATTAGTCTATCTATGCATCCATTTTCAGTCTAAACTTTTTGTGTTCCAAGAAACATACTTCTTAAAACTAGAAAGAGAAAAAAATGTAAATATTAGAAAACTTGTTTGATCTATTACTGACTGAAACAATATACCTTTAAACAGCTTTGCATATGCCAGATGGTTTATAAATATTATGATTTTGCACGTCAGTTCAAGACTTGCTTCCCCTTGTATTGGAAAACTACAGAGACATGGTACTTTATTAATTTTTTTCACTATGTGAGTGTCTGTGTTTTTGTGTGTGTGTCTGTGTGTATGTTTTTGTGTGTTTTCTATCTCTTTCTCTGAAAACCATGCAAATATTTAGTCCCCAGTGATGCAGCAGCATTTAGAGATGGTGGAAGTTTTAACAGGTGAATAAATGCTTAAGAAGGATTAATGTGAACTTTGTTGGAGTCCCAGAACTCAGCTACAATGGAGATTATCTAAACACCATGGAGTTCTCCTGGGGTTTGCCTCTTCCCCATGTGTTCACTTCACTTCCCAGTTCCTGTCATGAGTATAAACAGCACTGAGTTCTCATCATGCACCAAGGAGTGAAAAAAAAAATTTGTCTTCAGGAATTACCCCGTTTGAGATATCTTGCTACAGCACTGCAATAAAATAAGATTACTTTTAACTCATTCAGGCTATTATTAATTCTCTAATAAGCCAAGTTGCAAAATCTAGTTTAGTGCCTCTCAAGCAAAAATGGAGAACAAAGAGTAAATGGATCATATTACTAAATGATCTGCTTTACATCAAACCCTGTAAAAAAAATCCCTCCTCTATAGGAGAATCTAATAGATATTAGGAATTACTTCATATTTTAAAAAATATTTTAGTCTGCTAGCAATCAAAATATTTCTTTAGTCATACCATGCAAGGATACACAGTATCTCTACTATTTCTTAACTAGATCAAGGTTTTTGAGCAGCAGTAAAATTATTTTCAACTTTTGTAGAAATTAAAACACAGTATAAATCCACATTCTTGAAGAAATCCTCTGAATAAAGGTTAGTATTATTTTATCTCAAGAATAACTAGATTTTAAATGCAAACATAATCTGAAATTGCTTGGTAAACTATACATTTGATTAACAGAGCATAGAATATATAATGTCCAAGATGAACATATATACCATTGCAAAAACAATAAAAAATAGTAGTGAAAATGTTTAACATATTTGGAAAAGGGAGTGAGAGAAGACTGAGAAAGTAAGGAGAAGAATGAAGAGTATTCCTTTATTTATAAAGGATATTAAGGGCAAAATGGAAAATCGAAGATAAATGGATTTATTTGAATACAAGATATTTAAATATACTTACCATAGAGTTTGCAGTCACCCAGCCTTGGTAGAGGTTAAGACAAAGGTCCTAGTTGAAACCCCAGGCAGATCATAGAGGAACTACATTTACTGGGAATAAATCTTGTATACACAAGATGATGTGACACATTGGGTATATGTACTTTTCTTACTATTACAAATGTATTTTACAGGAGCAGGCCCAGGACAACAACCTCCACAGGAGCAGGCCTGAGCCAGAGAGTCCTGCTGGAGCAGACCTGATGCAGGGACCTCGACAGGAGCAGATATGATGGAGCAACCACTGAGGGAGGAGGCCTGAACCAGAAACCTCTGTGGAGCCAGTCCTAAAACAGGGACACCTACTCCATGGGAACAGACCTAAGCCAGCAACCTTCTCTGGAGCAGGAACAATGAAGAGACCACCAAGGGAGCATGCCTAAGCCAGAAACCTTTATGGGACCAGGTGTAAGTCAGGGAAGCAGATCTGAGCGAGGGACATCTGTAGAAACAGACCTGAGTCAGCAACCTTCCCCAGAGCAGGCCTGAACCAGCTACTTCAACGGAGCAGGCCTGAGGCAGTGACCTCTACAGGAGCGGGCTTGAGCTAGTGACCTCTGTGGGAACAAACCCTAGGCAATGACCTCTACAGAATCAGGTACAAGCGAGAGGGCACAAGCCAGAGATCTCTGCAGACCAGGCAAAAGTCAACAGATACTAAAAAATTGGAATAACCACATGTATTTTACTGGATCACCAGGGCTTAAAATTAGAATTCAACAGCAACACTAATTCCAGAAAGCCCACAAACAGATGGAAATTAGACAGTGCTCACCTGAATTGTCAATTGGTGAAGGAAGAAACAAGGAAAAAAATTAAAGGCTTTCTAAAATTCAATGAAAATGACCAAACAATATACCCAAAATTATTGGGCACAATGAAAGCAGTGTTAAGAGGAAAATTCATAGCACTAAATGCCTACATAAAGAAGCTAGAAAATCCCATAGTAGTGAGTTAACAGAACATTTGAAACCTCTAGAACAAAAAGAAACAAACTCACCCAGGAGGACTAGAGAGCAGGAATTAATCAAATTGAGAGCTGAAATCAACAAAATAGAAACAAAGAAAACAATTCAAGGAATCAGTGAGGCAAAGAGTTGGTTCTTCAAGAAAATCAACAAAATAAATAAACCTTTATCCAAACTAATCCAAAGAAACATAGAGGGAATATCCAAATTAACAAAATCATAAATGAAAAGGGGGCATAACAACAGATATAGAGAAAACCCAGATAATCTTTAGGTTATATATAGAAAATCTGTACTCTACAAAACTGCAAAACAATTTTTGGATAAATATCGCTTATCAAAATTAAATCAAGACCAGATAAGCAAATTAAATAGACCTATAACTTTTAAAGAAATAGAAACCACCATTAAAAGTCTTCCAAAAACACAAAAGCACAGGACAAGATGGTTTCAGCTCATTACTCTACAGATTTTCAAAGAAGAACTAGTATCAATATTCCTCACATTGTTCCACGCAATAAAAACAGTAGGAACATTGCCAAACTCTTTTTATGAGGCCACAATTAACCTGATATCTAAACCACAGAAAGATATTACTAAGACACAGAATTACAGACCAATCTTACTCATGAACATTGATGCAAAAATATTCATTAAATATTAGCAAGCTGAATCCAAGAACACATCAGAAATATCATCCAACATGATCAAGGATGCTTCATTCCAGAGATGAAGGGATGGTTCAACATATGAAAATTTGTCAATGAAATCCACCAAATAAACAAACTGAAAAGAAAAAGACCAGGTTCATCTTACTATATGCTATAAAAGCCTTTGGCAAAATAAAACATCCCTTCATGATAAAGGTCTTGGAGAGAGCAAGGAAACAAGCAACATACCTAAACATAATAAAGGCAATTTCATCAAGCCAACATCAAAGCAAGGAACTTCTACAACTCATAAACACCTTCAGTAGTGTAGCAGAATAAACGATTTACTCAAAAAAAAAATCAGTACCCCTTCTTTACACAGGTGATGAATGGACTGAGAAAGAAATCAAAGAAACATCACTATTCACATACCAACAAATAGGATAAAATATCTTGGAGTAACTCTAAACAAACAAGTAGAAGACTTGTATGACAAGAACTTTAAATCTTTGATGAAAGAAATTGAAGAAGGCACCAGAAAATGGAAAGATTTTCCATATTCTTTGGTAGGTAGAATTAGCATAGGAAAAATGGGAATCTTACCTAAAGCAATCTACAGATTCAATGCAATCCCCTTTAAAACCCCCCAAATTTCTTCCAGTTCTCAAAAGAACAATACTCAATTTTATATAGAAAAACAAACAAACCAACAAAAAACCAGGACAACCAATAAACAATCCTGTATAATAAAGGAACATCTGGAGGTATCACAATCCCTGACTTGACTTCAAGCTCTATGTAGTAGGAGCTACAGTACAGAAAACAGCCTAGTATTGGCATGGAAACAGACAGGAGGACCAATGGAACCGAATCAAAGACCCAGATATAAATTCACACACATACAAACACCTGGTTTTTGACAAAGAAGAAAAAAATGTAAAATGGAATAAACTATATTCAACAAATGGACATCAACATGTAGAAGAAAGAAAATAGACCTATATCTGTTGCCTAGCACAAAACTCAAGTCCAAATAATCAAAGACCTGAACATAAAGCTAACCACACTGGACCTCACAGAAGAGAAATTGGGAAACACACTTGAATACAGGAGACCACTTCTTAAATATAACCTCATTAGCAAAGACACTGAGAGAAAAGCTTGATAAATTAAACCTTCTGAAACTAACAAGCTTCTGTAAATAAAAATCATAATCAAAAAGAGAAAATGGCAGCCTACATAACGGGAGTTTCTTTTCCAACCCCACATTGGACAGAGGACTGATCTCCAAAATATACATAGATCTCAAAAAATTGGCCCTCAAAACATCAAATAATCCAAAACATAAGATACAGACCTATTCAGAGAGCTCTTTAACAAAGAAATCTAAAATGACTGAAAGGCACTTAAGGAAATGCTCAACATTCTTATTCATCCGACAAATGCAAATCAAAACAGCATTGAGAATCCATCTTACACCTATAAGAATGGTCAGGATCAAAATCACTGATGACAACTTATGTTGGAGAAGTGCAGGGGTAAAGGGAACAGTCCTGCATTGCTTGTAGGAGTGCACACTGGTACAGCTGCTTTGGACATCAGTTTGGCAATTTCTCAGAAAATTAGGAAACAACCTTTCTCAAGACCCAGTAATGCCATTTTAAAATTTTCAGATAAATGGATGGATATAGAAAACATCATATTGATTCAAGTAACTACAAAAATAAATATCATATATACTCACTCATAAGTAGCTTTTAGCCATAAAGTAAAGACAAACCAGCCTACAATTCACAATCCCAGAGAATGTGGAAAACAATGAGGACCCTAAGAGAGACACACATGGATCTATTCTACATGGGAAGTTGAAAAAGATAAGATCTCCTGAATAAATTGGGAGCATGGGGACCATGGGAGAGGGCTGAAGGGGAGAGCAGAGGAAGGGAGGATAGCAGAGAAAATATATATCTCAGTAAAATCAATTTTAAAAAATTTAAAAAATAATTACCAGAGATTTCAGGCTTTAAAATAAAGAACTCATTGGCTTTATTAATTACAACAAATAATTGGTACACAATTAGGTTATATAGGACAATATCCACTGTGTTAATAATATAAAGTTTATATTTATTCCCTGTATAAAATTCCTACAACTGTGATTACTTACATTATCTAATGTGGTGTTTAGTATATATTACTTTGTGTACATGATGATTATTATTATCTGCCTTCAACAAACTTTAATTTTTCTCAGTATTTGAAAACTATTTTCAGGGACAAAATTTTCAACAAGCTTTGCCAATCTCTTTCAGCATTACCCATCCACTAAATGTGTATATATTTAAAATGTACACTAAAAAAATGTATAATGTAATCATGTCTTAAAAATCACAACTAGGGCTTCCATAGTCTGAAGACATTGCTCATATCACCTGAGCTCATAATATTTTTCAATCAAGTGTCCCAGGTGTCTCTTTACACTGATGGTCTGACATCTATCCAGAAACAAAAGAAACTAATACTGCACATATGACCAAGATATCAAATTATGTTCCCTTTCTGATGCACACTAATCTAGATGTTTCAGTGGCATTCAGTGCTATCAGCTATCATAGGACAATTTTTCTTGTATCATTTTTAATCTGACTTGTGATGACATTTCCTTCTCTATGTTCATCTCTGTTTTATATGTAGCATTTTCTTTTCTGTTTTTAGCCCTCCTTCCTTCCCCTGATGTAGTATGCTATAGAAAGTTCACACAAGGATAGAAGTTTATTTGTTGCTACAACTACAATAATTCAAAGCTGTACATGGCACACAGCATTATTTTTAAAACAAGGACAATAGATTGCCATAGTTTCTGTAACTATGGAATATGAAAGAACAAATACAGGCAACAAACTTCACAAATATAACTCCCAAAAATCTAAATGAAATTTCAATGGTCTGTGATAATTTAAATTTCTACTTAATTGCAATAAAAGAATTATATATTAAGGATTAACTCAAGATTTTTCTTTTTTTACCATTTCTTTGTCATACTTTTAAAATAGAACTGATATTTGATACACCAAGAAGGCCTGAGTCAGTAAAGATCTGGCCACATTAAACTATCTATAAAAGAAATTCTGGCTGAGTGAGCATTACAAGCACAAATTTTTAAATACCAATTTTTTCTTCAAAGGAAATATACACATGATTTTATTGCTATCTTTAATCAAGAGTAGCTGTGCTAACATCTAACAAATCAGAACAATTAAGTAAAGAAAATAGATCAAGTCATTAAAAAAGCAGTAAATATTATTTTAATATATCTACTTAATATACATATCAACCTGCACATAATTAATGAAATAATGGATAAAATGGGAAATATCTTATACATGTTATGGCATTACTCAGGATGGAAATTAATTGTATAACATCAATATAATTTTAGGTAAAAGTAGAAAAAGGATGTAGCATAATAATTATTCATGAAACGGAGAGAGGTGAATAAAGATGCCATGTTCTCAGCACTGCATATATAAATGTACTGAATTTAATTAGATTTTAGTTTGAGAATATAGTTCAAATGTTCTCATTAAAAGAGCTCTTGCGAGGTTTTATCGAATGGTATTAAGAAATGATTGACACAAGTCAATAGTGCATTTAATACAAAATCATTTGACTTAGGAAGGTAGCATCGACAAAATTATAAAACAGAAATTAACTTCAGTATGTTGTAAGTATTTAACCTTGAAGCAGTAGACTATTGACTTTAGAAACTGAACACTAAGTCCTGTCTTATACACTATTCACTATGAAGGGATGAAGCAGCAACACACCACAAGTCATTCAACAACAAAAATTCAAGAATCTGTTTAGGAAAATGTTTGGACTTATCTAAATGATATTATCAATGTTTCCAAAGTTTAGATTTGGTTATCACAATGCTCATCCACTGAATGATTTCTAAAGGTGAAGCTCATGCCTTTACTATTGTTTTGTTTCAACATCTTGGTTCATTATTTACTGTATATATCTGGACCTTAAATATATACTATATATACTGTAAGTATATTGACAGTGATATATATGTGTGTGTGTGTTTGCGTGTGTTTGTGTGTGTGTTTAAAGTGACCTTGAAAAATGTTCTTACAAATAACCTTCACCTTACTATATTTTGACAACCAAGGAAATAATCATACAAAAGGGATTTATTTACCTCAAGAGAGTCAGGTGCACTTTCTGTCATTGATTCTGGGAGGTGAAAGAAATTCAACACGAATAAGGGTATTCCTGAGAAGCAAAACAGAATGTTCTTCTAAGCAAACAGAAATGTTTGTGTGTTCTGTAAATTAGGATAATTTTTCAAATGTTCCTTAGCTGACCTCTGCCATTGGAAGAATTTTCACAATTGATTTTCAATTCACATTTAATTTTTCAAATACCTTATATGTGTAGTGAAAAGTAAACTAAAGTTATGTTAATCTAACAATTTGCCTTGAATCTGTTTTAGTAAATCCATATCATTTTACTTCATATAATACTTGGTTTGAAGAAAAGAGACAACAAAAATAAAATTGCTATTATAATATTTTGTACTGAAATTATACTATTATTATATTAATATATAGTATGAAATTATACTATTATTATATTTAATTACTGGCTACTTATATATTATCATGTGTCTTTCATATGTAAAGAAAGGGAGACAAGTCAATCAGATCAGGGTTGCTAATATTTTATATACAGATATGTGAAATCATAACACTTAAGGTAACACCATAGATGCCAGTCCATACCACTTTAAGTCTCCATTTACAAACATGAAATTAACAAGTTACTGCATTTTTTCTAAATGAGGACAACCAGTGTTTTGTGAAACACTTAACCAACTGTGGAATTAAGCAAATGATTATTCTTTGAAAACTACTAACTGTGAACCACAAGGAGGTGGCACATGCCTTCAATCCCAGCACTTGTGAGGCACAGGCAAGAGGATCTCTATGAGTTCAAGGACAGTCTTGTCTACAAAGTGAGTTCCAGGATAGCCAGGACTGTTACTCCAAGAATCCCTGTCCTGAAGTAAACAAAATAAAACAAAACAAAGAAAAACTGTTGATTGTGAATATAATATTAATTGTGAAAATTTGAAATCACTTTGTCACAACATTAATTGTAAAAACTGATTTTAAGGGGTTGAAAAAGAAAATAACTATGTTATTGTGTCTTTGTTTTACTTTTATTTACCTCTTTTGCTTTTAGTCAGTTAGAAGAGATATATTGATATGTCCATTCATTCATTCATGCATTCAGTCATTCCACTTAGCTCTGGCATCATCAAAGAATAAAGTCCTGGCTTTATTTCTCTATCAAACAAGAGGGAGAGAAAATTCAAGAGAATTCCCAATGGACTGTTGAGTATTTAATACCACATTCTATGAAATGACTCATCCTAAGAGACATAGGTTTAGCTATTCATCTAAGGCTTCCTATATATTGTAAAATCAACTGGGCTCATTTCAAACACTGGCATTTACTAAGTATTTCACTCTTCATTTGAAACTAATGTGAGTCAAATATTCATGTTTATGTATATACATACATATATATATATATATATTATGTATGTTATATAGCCTCATTATTTTATAATAGTATCAATTAAAAATATAGTCTAGTTCTTATTTTGATAGGAATGAAAATTTTTCACAAAATGTGGAATTTTATGATATTTGGAGCCTATTATGAAGTATCTTATTAGAAAATTCAAAGTTGGGAATGATGTTACTTTGGGGTGATTTTCAATACATTTCTGTTTGCCAAAAATGTTTTGGCAATTATATATCCATATTTTATTGGCTCATTTTCTTTCAGGAGGAAATATTTAAAAATTAAATTACTGTGAATGGCTTTTATAAAGGGCTAAGGATTTCTTCAGGTAACAGTCACTCTTAACGTACATGAAAAATCTGGTTTTAATATGAAAACACAAGTTTTCCCTCTATTCTTATTGCTCCATCAGAAGATTTTCTTTATCACATAAAATTTTCATCACTTTGAATTTAACACACATGCTGTCACTATCCGTATATTGCATATCTCTGTTGTCATTTCCTAGTACTTGTATTCTAGTCAAATGTGTCTCCAATTAGCTGGATATCCTCATTGTGTGTTCAATAAAATACTCAATCTACAAAGACCTAAAAATCAGTTCATATTTTTTCTTTTTCATTTTCTTCTCCAAATTCACTTACTGTTCAAAATGGTTAAATCTCATTAGATGCCAAAGTGTCAGATATTCTAGCTTCCTCTTTCCTCTCCATATTGTGTTTTCCTTTCTCCACCTGGATGAAATGATTAAACAACAAAATCTGTAAACATTCTCCCCACGTCCGTAAGCTCTTTCTACTTCAAATCACTATATTAGCTGGCTTCATCATGTCTCTATACTCTTGAATTTTACAGAGCTTTTTATCTAAGCACATTCTCAAACCATCTATAGTCCATGCCATTTGTGGAATAATTTAACAAATAGGATTTAAATAATTAAGTTCTTCATTGCTCAAATGAATACAAATATTGAATCATGGAATATAAATCTTAAAGTACTTGCCATTATTCTGTAAAATACCTCAGCAGAATACCAAATACAGCCTCAAAATTTAATAACAATGAAGTAAGGACACATGCAAAGGTCCTGATCCTTTCACACATGCTTAGAATACTGGTTTTATTTTTTCAGTCTTGAATACAGACTGGCTTCTGTTGACATTATAACATCATCTAACTCTTCCTAGTACAGTTCAAGAAAAGCTCTGGATCAAGAAATCAAAAACTTTTATATTCCTTATTCAATAAAAAAGCATTAAGTAGCAAAAACTGTTTATAAAAAATTAAAAAATCTTTTAGTCATGAAAACAGTGCTTAAGTAAGAAGAAAACTCAGTGTTGTAACAAAGAAATTAAGGTTTTGGTTCATGCTAATCTTAATCTCAACTCTGCAGTATTTCTAGTGATAACATCTCCCAGTGTGTGCACAGCTTCTTCTCCCAGAGAAGCAGACTCCAATGAGCAGTTTCTCATTTGCAGGAAATGATAGCTAGCAGTTTGGACCCATAGGGTAGAGCTTTCCTTGTTGCCTAAGGAGGAGTTGTCCCAGTATTGGGGCAGCTATGCAGACTGCTTGTTAAAAAGCTTTGCAGAGAATTGGTCATGACCTCTTGACATGATCTCTCACACTTGACACAAAGAGCTGACTGACGAAAGAGCTTGGAAAGAAATGTTAATGAATTTCGATGTCTTAAAGAACAGTTCGAAAGTCTCCAACATTTTCCTGGGAATCGAGAAAGTCAGGCCATTTTGCAAAGGAGGGCACACACTCAGGAAAGAGGAGAGAAGGGCAGTTCCCTTATGATTTTATTACCTTCCGGATCTTTTCAAAGACAAAGACAGGGCAAAGTGGGAGTTGTAAACTGTTTGACTAAGTTTATACCTGACAGATATTTAAGTACATCTCTATATCATATTTAGCTTACCATACTGATAGCAGAACAGAAAAGCCAGGGGTCAAATTTAACCAAAATTACAAGTTTCCCTGAAAGGCTACAAAGCAATTAAGGATAGAAAATAAACAAAAACAAGCTCTGGAAAAGAGAGATGTTCAGATGCTTAGTTACCAATCTGCAGATTATTTGATGTATATAAATGAGCAAAGAAATGTAAGAAAAAGAAAAAAAGGGAAAACACCATTCTTTATTAAAGAGCAATTATATATGATCTTACAGTGCTTTGAAATTTGCTAAATCAATAAACGTCTCTCACCTAGAATGTGAGTTTTTAAAAATTAACTAATAATATGAACTAATAATGTTAATTCTTAGGATCATATTGCTTAATATTATCTTTAATAATGTACAATACTAAAGAGTTGTAAAGTAGGAGGGGTTTTGGCTTGTGTTTTTCTTTTTTAATTTATTTTTAATATATCAACCACGGTTTCCTCTCCCTCCACTTCTGTTTCCTCCTCTGATCTCTTTTCTACCTACTTCTGATCCACTCCTCAGAAACGTTAAGGCCTCCCATGGGGAGTCAAAAAAGTTTGGCATATCAAGTTGAGGCAGAACCAAGCTCCTTCCCCTGAAACAAGGTTGAGCTAGGCATCCCACAATAGGGACTAGGTTTCCATGCACCAGGTAAATACTTTGCCGCACTGCCAGGGGCCCCTCAAACAAACCAAGCTACACAATTGTCACACACATGCAGAAGGCCTAGGTAAGTTTCATACAGCCTCTCCTGTTGTTAGTCTAGAGTCCATGAGTTCACACGAGCTTGGGTTAGCTGTCTCTGTTTCCCCATCATGATCTCACCCCCCATCCCTTTTGAAATATAATCTCGCCCACCACTTTCTAACCGGCCTTTCTGAACTCGGGCCGGTACATGGCTGTGGATCTCTGTACCTGCTTCAATCAGTTACTCCGTGAAGGTTCTATGATGATTAGTGTAGTTACCATTCTCATTACAGGAGGTCAGTTCAGGCACTCACCCACTATTGCTAGGAGTCTTAGCTTGGATCATTCTTACTTGTACATTCCTGGGAATGTCCCAGGCATCAGGTTTCTCCCTAACCCCATAATGGTCCCCACTATTAAGATATCTCTTTCATTGCTCTCCCTCTGCATTGTTACCCCAGTTGGGTCATTCTGATCCCTCATGTTCCTCTTTCCTATTTTCTCCCCTCCACCCCACTTCATCCCCCAGTTTACCCAGGGCCATCCATGTTTTACTCTTAGAGTCCTCTAAAGTAGTAATTTTGGTACCTACTGAAGTTCTCCTGATCATAAAATTATTTCAAATGAGAATGTTTGCATGGCCTAGAAGAGACTTTACAAATACCATTTTTGTAACCTAATACAATTTCTAATTACATTCTAAATATGTACCCTCACATACACAGAAAAGTATAAATCTCACCCATTATCAAAGATGGACACTATTACAGACAGCCACAACTGATCAAAACAGAAGAGCTGAGGTTATAGTGTCCATGCCTAATCGTTACATGTACCATGCTGCTCTGATACTTAAGACTCAGGGAACATAGCAGATGAGAAGACAGACAGATATTCATAACCAGAGAAGAAGGACAGCTGCCCCTTACATTCTCTTCTGAAACTAACAACAACAACAACAAAAAAGCACAAAGTAGTGGTGATGGATCTAGGAGAATTTAGAGGTAAATACGATCAAAATACTTTATCTGAAAATATTAATAAAGGTATATTATCAAAGAATTGAGGGATGCAAACTCAAAAAAGCATCAAGAAAGAATATAGGGACTGAAGAGATGATTCAGTGGTTAAAGATTTTCAAAGTATTTAACTTTAGTCCTTAGCACCCACATAAGCTATTTTACATACATCAATATTTCTAGGTTTAAGAGATAACTGTCTTCTCCTTTAGATTCTGTATACATCAGCACTCTCATGTATAAATACCCACACAGAGACACGCAGTATGTGCATTATTTAAAAAGTTAAACTACTTTAAAGAAAAGAAGAAGTAGACCTGACTTCCTTGCTCATCTTCTCCCGCCTTCTGCTCTTCAACTGCACCTTGGGAGCTCAGTCCTTTGTTCTGATGTGGATGTGGGTCTCTGACTCTATCTCCATCCATCAGGTGAAATTTCTTTGGTGATGATCAAAATATTCATCAATGTGACTATGGGACAAGGCTAGTTCACAGACCCTCTCCTCTGCTGTCCAAGTATCTAGCTGGGGACATCCCTGTGGACACCTGTGATCCCCTCTAGAGACAAGTCTCTTGCCAAACCTAAAATGACTCCCTTAATGTAGATATCTTATTCCCTTCTCCAATATCCACCCTTCCTCCATCTCCACCCTCTCCCACCCCCCCACCCCTCCCCTGTTCTTCCCTTCTCCCTTCTACCCCCTCCCTTTTGCCTACCCCCACCCCCAACCCCTACCTCCACCCCCATCCCCATACCCTTGCTTCCAACTTTTGTCTGGCGATCTTGTTTGCTTCCGATTTCCAGGAGGATCTATATATGTTTTTCTTTGGGCTCACCTTGCTGTTTGGCTTCTCTAGGCTTGTGAGCTATAAGCTTAATATCCTTTGTTAATGGCTAGGGTCCACTAAGGAGTGAGTGCATACCGTACTCATCTTTTTGGGTTTGGGATATTTCACTAAGGATAATGTTTTTTTTTTTTAAATTTTCATCCATTTGCCTGAAAAATTCAAGATGTCATTGTTTTTTACTGCTGAGTAGTATTCTAATGTGTATAGATTCCACACTTTCTTGATCCATTCTTCCATTGAGGAGCACCTAGGTTGTTTCCAGGTTCTGGCTATTACAAATAATGCTGTTATGAACATAGTTGCACAAATGTTTTTGTAGTATGGTTGGGCATCTCTTGGGTATATTCCCAAGAGTGGTGACCCATCAACTGAGACAGTGTACCTGATCTATTGCGAGCTCATCAAATCCAGCTGGACCAGGAATGAATGAACATATGACCAAACCGGAGTCTCTGAATATGGCTGCCAACGGGGACTGACTGAGAAACCAATGATAATAGCACAGGGACCTATCTCTTCTGCATGCAGTGGCTTCTTGGGAACCTAGTCTATATGGTTGCACACCTCATTAGGCCAGAATGGAGGGGGAAGGGCCTTGGGCTTCCCACAGGGCAGGGTACCCTGCCCCCTCTTAAAAAATCAAGGGGAGGGAGGCGGGATACTGGGGGAGCAGGAGGGCCAGGGACAAGGGGAGTAAATTTCTCTTTTAACAATTAAAAAAAATCAAAAACAAAAAAAGAAGAAGTATTGCCCATAGCCAGTGTTGTGTTTTTTCATTTTCATAAATGGCCAAAGATGCATCAGGTTAAGACATCAAAGACATCACTGTACCTTCCAGAAAGCAGGCCCTCTGCTTGTGAAACAATTGCACTGCATTGAAAGATTTGTAAAATTAAAATACAGGAGACAGAACAAATTGTTGTAAGATTTAGGATGAAGTAAATACAAGAGTAAATGCTGTGAAGAAAGTTGGCGAGGAGACCCTGCTTCTGAGTAATGATGAAGGCATTTCTATAGATGTGACTCATCAGCTCCAAATCTGTACACTGAGTTTCTCTGCATCTTATGTCGTTGTCAAAAGAAACATGCTTTAAAAGATGTGCTAAAATCTAAGGCAATTAGTTCTATGCAATGGGGACAAAAGATACTTCAAAATTATCAGACTTTTCTTGCTTTCCGTTTCAGATTGGCATTGCTGGGATATCCAGTTTTGTGAGCTCTCCAGAAGCATGCAAAAAACAATTGTTCAATCATCCAGTTCCTCTATATAAGTAATTGTAATAAATCTAATTTTATATAAAAGGCACATTTCATTCATCTATTTCTCTAGAGACCTTGCCTAATGCAGGTACCAAACATAAGATAAAACTAAATGTCAACCACTGTACTCTGCTTAGGACACAGTTGTACCAAGATTTTTATAGTTTGGAGAAGAAAAGAAATTCATACAAACACAGATTTTAATTATATTTTACAATGAAATATGAAGATATATCATGTATTACCCAGTGCCAATAAGATTTTTATACTTTGGAAAAAACATATTAATGCAAACACAGGCATTCAAATACATGCAAAGCTGAGAAAAAGGTGTATTCTTTTGTGTTTGAGTGAAATGTTCTTTAAATATCTGTTAGGTCCACTTGAGTCATAACATCTGTTAGTTTCATTATTTCTCTATATAATTTCTCTTTGGATGGCCTGTCCATTGGTGAGAGTGGGGGTGTTAAAGTCTCCCACTATTAATGTGTTGGGTTCCATTTGGAATTTAAGCTTCAAAATTTTTTTCTTTACTAATGTGTGTTCCCTGACCTTAAAATCATTTTTCCAACCCTTCAATCTGAAATAATATCTGTATTTGATATTAAAGTGTGTTTCTTGTATGCAGTAGAAGGATGAATCCTTTTTTATTATCTGATAGCCTTTGTCTTTTCATTGTCAAATTGAGTCCATTGATATTGAAGTCTTTTAATGACTAATTATTGTTCATTCCTGTTATTTAGTTGTTGGTGGTAGCATTGTGTGTGTCTGTGTACTCCATGTGTGTCTGAGTGTTTCCCTTCTTTTGATTTTGTTGGTATGAGATTATATATTGCCTGTATTTTGGTGGGAGTAGTTAACATGTTGGGGTTAGAGTTTTCCTTCTAGTATATTCTGTAGGGCTGAGTTTGTGGATAGATATTGTGAAATTTGACTTTATTATGAAATATTGTGTTTTCTCCATCTATCATAACTGACAGTTTTGCTGGGTATAGTAGTCTTGGCTGGCATATGTTGTCTCTTGGAGTCTTCAAGACATCAGTCCAGGCCCTGCTGGATTTTAGACTCTTGATTGAGAATAGGGTGTGACTTTAGTGGGCCTGCCTGTATATGTTATTTGGTCATTTTCCCTTGTTGATTTTAATATTCTTTCTTTGTTCTGTATGTTTAGTGTTTCAATTATTATGTGACAAGGGAATTTTCTTTTTGAAACAATCTATTTGATAATCTGTAAGCATGTCCTTATTTAGGCTAGGAAAATTTTCCTCTATGATTTTGTTACATATATTCTCTGGGTTGGAGGCTGGATTTCTTCTCCTTCTATTCCTATTACTCTTATGTTTTGTCTTTTCATAGTGTCCCACTATAGTTTCTTAGGTGTTGTAAGTTAATGATTTTTTTTTAATTTAACGTTTTATTTGACTGATGAGTCAATCTATCTTCAATGCCTGAGATTCTTTCTTACATCTTTTTTATTCTGTTAGTGATACTTGCATCTGTAGTTTTTGTTTGCTTATACAGATTTTCCATTTCCAGGATTCTCTCCATTTGTGTTTTCTTTACTGCTTCTGTAATGATTTCTGTCCCTTTAAGAGAAAAGCCACGCCCACTCCCTCCCCCATCCGCTGAGGTAGGCTGATATTCAGCTTCCGGCCTGAGAGCTCTCTCTTTTCTTTCTTTCTTTTTTTCTTTCTTTCTTTTTTTTTTTTTTTTTTGGTTTTTCGAGACAGGATTTCTCTGTAGCTTTGGAGCCTGTTCTGGAACTAGGTCTTGTAGACCAGGCTGGTCTTGAACTCACAGAGATCCACCTGGATCCCTCTGCCTCCCAAGACGTGTGCCACCACTGCCTGGCCTAGCTCTCTCTTTTCTATCTTCCTCTCAGAGAGGCAGCTTCTGCCTCTCTCCCCACTTCTCCCCTTCCCCCACTTCTGTCTCTCTCTTCTCTTTCTCTCTCTCTCTCTCTCTTTTTCCCCCTTCTCTCCTTTCTCTCCCCTCTTCTCCCCTTTTTCCTTCTCCTCAATAACCCACGTAATAAATGTTCAACTTTACTCTGCATGGCGTGCCTATCCATGTCTCTGGCTCCAGCCTGCCCACCATGTGTCTCCCTGCCTGAGATTAGCCACCACTTGGGGACTGGCATCCATCTCTGCCTGGGACTGGTTGTTCTCATGGCCTTCTTCCACTGCTTGGGGACGCACAGTGTTTCCGCTGCCTACTGCTGCCGGGGATCCTGCAGCATTTTTAGTTTTTCAACAACATTGGTGCCGCCTGACTCGGGAGGCCCTCCTGTCCTAGGGAGCCCTCTTTCCTGGGGCTCCGATCTCCGGCCCCATCTTGGGGCCATGAGTCCTAGGACCGGAATGTAACTGAAAACCAGGGATTATCTCGAGAATGACCCACATGTTCCCCCAACCTGACCATGGCTTCTTTCGACCACTATCGGCCTCCAATTAGTGAGTGATACATTCTGGCCAGTTTTGCCATTTCTCTGAACCTGAGGAATTGATTGTTGAGCTCCGGCATTCCTCTGCTGCTTCAGGGAACAAGAGGGGCTGCATCCAGCCACAGACTTCTCAGTTACAGTTGGTCCCCTGGCTGGCATTCATTTGGGTTTTGCTTCTCTCAGCTAAAGTCATGTCTGGGAAGGCCTGGGGCCTGATCTACCCCTGTGTCTGAGGGTCCGGGGTCCCTCAGGTCATTCTCTTTATTTCTGAGGGTCCGGGGTCTCTCAGGTCATTCTCTTTTTTTCTGAGGGCCTGGGGTCCCTCAGGTCGTTCTTTTTTCTGAGGGCCTGGAGCCCCTCAGGTCATCTTCCCACCCATAGGTTTACCTGGACGATGCTCCCCTATGCGTTTTGGAAGGTTGCCATTTTGTGGGTTTACACAATTTTAGCTGTTGGGTAGCAATTTTTTTTCCAATTCCAGCCTTGGCTTATGGCACATGGTGCGGCTTTTTTCAGTTCCAACCTTTTCTCTTGTGCGTGTCAGCTCACCAACAGGGCAGATCATGCCTCTAGGTTTCTTTTATTATTAAGCTTAAAATCCCTGCTGCTCAAAAATTGTTGCTTTCCCATCTCTTATTGAGCTTAAAACCCCTATAGCTCAAAAATTGTGACTTTTTTCATACAACATGTGACCGCTGCCATTTTGACTGAGGTCATGTGACCTTACCACCATCTTAACTGAAGTCAGGTGACTTCACCACCATCTTAACTGAGTGGCTTTTTCATACAACATGTGGCTGTCGCCATCTTGACTGGGGTCAAGTGAGGTTATCCCCTCCTGGTTCTCCAGTGTTAACTCTCTTACCTTACCACTGAGCCAGGACAGGTGACCAGGTTCTTTTATCTCTACTGAAGTATTCCCTGTCTTGTCCTCCAGTTTAATCAGTGGGGCCCACCAAAGCATCCACTTCATCCAATTCCTGTTCACTCTCTCTGTGCGTGTTCATACATGCAACTTAAATGTACCTATGCTTAATGTTATAATTGTCCATTGTATCTCATTTTAGACTAAAAAACAGTAAGTCTCATGTTTTAAACTGGTATGTACTTTTAAGCTTCCTACCAAATATATTCAGTTCTGCCATTACCCTTCTATTACAAGCAGTTTTTCTTCTTTCTGTCATTTTACAAGTTTAAATCTTACCTGTTAAGTTGAGAGCCAATGAGGTCAAGCTCAGACCCAGCTCTCCAGGCAAATTCTAAACTGTAGTTATACCTAATGAACAGACCTCAACTGCTCAGAGATCTGGGGAATATGGCATTTATTGAAAAAAAAAAGTTTTTATAACAAAAGAGACAGGTTGGCTCCCAACAGCACTCTACTTCCTCCAAAGAAGACACAAAACGAATGGGCACACAACAACGTACATCCCCAGTTCGCTTCACCACTGGGCCGGGGCAAAGCTGCCCTTCACCTAAGCTGAAGATCTCCTGATGTGGACAGAATCACTGGAATTGACAGCCTGCTCCAAACAAGGTAGACCTGTCTTCCTACAGATTTCTTAGTCCACAGGACCTTCTGGAATCTGGCAGGCCCTTTGCTAAACAGCAAAAGGCAAATGTGACCTTCAGCAATCATGGAGGACCCAAAAGAGGAGTAGCTCTGGGTGCCAACCAAGTAAGTTCTCTGTCATTTTTTAATCATTAACTCAAGTAAAATTTTATCCTTCCCAAGGATCTCTGATGCAGTCTGATAGCTGAGAGGCTTTGTAAGTTAAAAAGACAACCTCAATAAACGTTTCAGATCAAATTTCTCTCTTATTATGCCTTCCATAGACTTAAAAATACTTTTCATTGCACAAAATATCTGTCACAGTCATTCTAACATAAATATGCTATTCTTTATACAATGTATGTGTCTAAAACTTCTGTTTTCACAAACCCAAAGAATTCTTATGAGTTCCAGAGAGCCGAATTAAAGGATCCACCTTGAGCAGGTCAGAAACACACCCCCTCAATTCCCTGGTCCTAAAAATATTTTCCTTAATTTAACTCTGTTCTTAGTTCTGCCAATACCTTAACAGGTGTAAGAGACACCAGACATTTCCATGCCACAACACTGGACAGGAGCAAAAGGACCAGCTGTGCCAGGATATGACCTGCACCCAGCCTTCTCAGGTCCCCCCCAAAGACGACACCCACAAATAAGGAGGAAGCAGTCTTGAGAATCCACTGCCCCAATTCCTTTGACCTGTGGTGCCTAACTGCCTGCTTTTTTATTATAAAAAAAGGGGAATGTAATGATTTTTGTCCCTTTAAGAGAAAAACCATGCCACTCCCTCCCCCATCTGCTGAGGCAGGCTGATATTAAGCTTCCCGCCTGAGAGTTCTCTCTTTTCTATCTTCCTCTCTCGGAGAGGCAGCTTCTGCCTCTCTCCCCACTTCTCCCCTTCCTCCACTTCTGTCTCTCCTCTATCTCCTTTCTCCCTCTCTCTCTCTCTGTCTCTCCTCTTCTCCCCTTCCCCCTTTCTCCTCCATAACCCTAATAAATGTTCAACTTTACTCTGCATGGCATGCCTATCCATGTCTCTGGCTCCTGCCTGCCCACCACGTGTCTCCCTGCCTGGGACCAGCCACTGCTCAAGGACTGGCAGCCATGTCTGCCTGGGACTGACTGCTCTCAGGGCCCGCTGCCTGCCGCCACATGGCCTGCTACCACTGCTTGGGGACCTACAGCATTTCTGCTGCCTACTGCTGCCGGGGCTCCTGTAGAATTTTTAATTTTTCCACAACAGCTTCTATTTCCATTTTCAGGTCTTGAACACATTCCTTTATCTGTTTATTTGCTTTTTTTCTTGGATTTCTCTTAGGAATTTATTGATTCTTCCAATTTTTTCTTTGTCTATTCCTCAGTTTCTTAAAGGCATTTGTTCATATATTAAGAACCTCTGTCATCTTCATCAAGTCATTTTAAGGAATTTTCTTGTGTTTCAGCTGTGTTAGAATTTTTTAGGCCTTGCTGTTGTAAGTTAGCTGGGCTCCGGTGATGCCCTATTGCCTTTTCAGTTATTGACTGTGTTCTTATACTCGTGTTTCTGCATTTCGATTTGGAATGACTATTGGCCTAGGTGTTGATTCCTGCATTTGTCTTTGTTAAATGGGTTTTTTGTTCATTTGTTTCTCTTTCCTCTCTGGACTTTTGGTCTAAATAGTCAAAGGTTCTGGTGACTAGCATATCTTTAGACACATACAGTCAGAATATGGAATGGGGCACCATTAGGTTAGGTTCAATTAAGGACCATAACTATACCATCATACTACCAGAATTATTCATTTCTTTCTAATTGTTTTCTAGGACTGAATAAGAAAGATCATAAGACAGGGATGAGAACAATACACACCCAGTTTCCAAGTTTCCACTTTTAAGTGTAAAGGAAGACTTTAGTTGACTATTCTACTTATTGGCAAATATATCAAATTTACCAGCTGCTTTTCCAAGGAAGTTTATTTCTATGTTCTTAGTCTGTGGATGAATTCATGCTTCTTAGTTTTGTTTTGTGTTCGTGATTGTTTTTTTTTTTAATCAGGGAGCTGAAGTTTCTATGGACAAGTATTTAAACAAATATTATCCTTAAAGATAGCTCTACTTTTTTACTTTATCATATATTCATTTAATGTTTTGTTTTACATAAAGCAGGCATATCCTTTACACTCTGATTTGTTTATGCTTCATAAATTTCCTTCTTTCTTTTTTTATTTTTTTTATGATTACTCCTCTTTTAATGATCATCTTTTTTTTTTTCTTTTGGCCCTCACATCTTTTACAAATACAATCATAATGGCTGAAGTCTTAGCTCAGTGGATAAAATCACTTGCTGCTCTTTCTAAGAAAAAAGAATGTTGTGTCCAGAACCTACTTCAGGTGGCATGTGCCTACCTGTAAATTCAGTTATAAGGTATCTAATATCTTCTGCAAAAACCCTACATGCACTTTGATGTGAACAACACACACATACACACACACACACACACACACACACACACACACAAATAACCTTCTCCATTAAGAAAAAAAATCCATTGTTAATAACAAGAGCCTGACATTATAAAAATTCTCCACATATAAGGAATTCATTAAATAAAACTGACACTTTTGTGAACCTTAAAGTCAAGAATTTTAATATGTGTAAATTTTGGGAAGTTTTATGGCTTTTCAAAAGTGTTAGTTATCCCTCTCTGTAATCTAGTCTTTACATTTTCCTCTCATCACCATTTCCATTCAATCCTCCTGTGTTCTCTTTTAACCACTTATTCTGTCATATTCTGTTCTATTGTTCTATCTTGGAAATTTCTCTAATTCTTTGTGAAGTACTAGCTTCCCAAACTTGATAGATAATCTGAATGAAACACACATGTCTAAAGCTTAAAATCTAATGTCCACATATAAAAGAAAACATATACATCTGATATTTATGCCTGATTATTTCATCTCTGTCTGTCTCTTTCTTTCCCTTCCTTTTTTTTTCTCCATCCCCTTCATATTATCACAGTCATAAACCAGAATTCATGTGAACACTAAGACAAATGGCAGTGACTTTCAAAGCAATAAAAGCAGTGAGAATCAATTCCCATGCTGAGACCTCGGTAGAGCTTTAGCTTATAAAATGATTGTAAATACGTTTATTTCATTTAAGTCATTGAGTGGCTTAATACGGCTATTTTATTATAGCAGCTGGGAAAGACTCACACACTTGCAAACTACCGTTCTACCCTAACTATACTGCCAGTCTTACTTTTATATATAAATATATTCACAAGATTCATTGTGATTGGAATGCTCAGATCTTGATGTGATTCTGCAGAGCCAAGAGAGCACGTCTGTTACTCTCAAACAAAAGCATTATCATCACAGGACCCCCTAAGCTGGAAACAGCTTTCTTAACCTGACTGTCTTGTGTGCAAAAACATTTCTAGCTGTACTATATCTCCCTGACTTCTTGGTTCTCCTCTATTCCCTTATTCATTTATTTACAATTTCCATACTCTTGTAGAGATGCTCCAGTGTTAAGTTCATAGTCTATTGAACAGCAAAAGTACAAAGTGAGAAGCAAGTAAAACCATCAGAGTAGGAGTGAACACAGAGTCTGGCAAGGACACAGGGATGTGTAAGCCAGATATCCTTACACTCATATTATCCTTCAGTCGGTGATTAAATGTTAATTAGGAAAGTCGCTTACTTTTTCTTAACTTGTTCTAATTTTCATTTTTCTGGATTTTTTTCTCTTGTTTCCTTCTAATTGTTTAAAAGGGAGACAGAGAGAAAGCAAATTATTTGGGTGGGTAGGAAATTTGGAATGTGTTGAAGGAGTTGTGCGATGTAAAACATGATCAAAAATATTGTATGGAAAAGCAATTTAACAAAAATAAGACAAAGTGGATCAACAATAACTACATATCATGTATTGTGTAATGAAAGACATTATCATAAAGTATAGCAATAACGTGCTCAGATATAGTTATTAGTATATTAGGATTGTGGGGGTAGAAGAAAAATGGTAAAGCTTATAATTTTGATATCATATAGGGATTCTGTCATAAATTATTTCTCAAACAATTATATGAAATAAATTAGATAGCAATTGTAATCTACAATATCTAAATCTTGGTTTTGTATCATTTTCTTTTCTTTTGGTGTTTCAAGACAGGGTTTCTTTTTGTAGCTTTGGTGCCTGTCCTGGATCTAGGTCTTGTAGACCATGCTGCTCTTGAACTCATAGAGCCCGCCTGCCTCTGCTTACCAAGTGCTTGGATTAAAGGCATACACCACCACTGCCGAGCTTGGTTTTGTATACTTTAAAATGAATTCAAATGTCTGCCTTTTGTAAGTTGTAGAAAGCTCAATTTCCAAAATGTAATTTTTAACTATTTTTCTGAATTTGGGTATTATTTTTATTATTTCATTATATGATTTTAGCTGAACCAGTTGAGATTTTTTTCTATCTAATTAATTATACCTCATACATATACATATACCTTTAATAGTGTTTCCTATGCTTCAAAAGATGCACCCTTTAATACTAAATTTCATAACAACTTTATGTGCTGTTGCTGTAACATATCCCAATTTTACTTCAGAGGAAAAAATATTTGATAGTTACAATACATCTCATGCAAGGTGTATTAAAATGCACTTAATGTATACTTGTCTTGAACTTTTTGAATTTTACATCATAATACATATAAATCCTAGACTTTACTCATGCTTGATTTATAATTTCATACTATCAAAATACTTTCTAAAAAGTTTTTATGATACTTGTGTAAATTATGGCAATTTTTGACACACTAGCAATAACATTTATTCCATTAGGTTTATAAAACTCGTTAATCATTAAATTCTAATTGCAGGAAGAGATTATAAATTTGAAACCACTTCTTTTCTTTCCTAATGCAATTTTGAAACTACAAACAGAGAAATAGAAGAAAGCAAGCAGAAATCTATAATAAATATGCATGAATATGTATTTAAAAATTTATATTATACTTCAGCATACTGCTTGTATTCAAACTCCACTTTCACATCCTCAAACTTATTGATTCAGATTTTCATTAGAAGGTTAAAGTTCTGGCACTATCCTTAGCTCTAAACAAACAACTTATATTTTCCATTAATCATTTGTCTTTACAAAGGGATTTCCAAAAGTCTACCCACCTTTTTTGACTGGACTTCAGCTATTCCTATACTCATCCAGAAAAATAACCTTAAAGATTTCCCCTCTGGGCTTCGGATCTAGCCACCCCCACCGGAGGAGAACTCGGCCCTTTTGACTGAGGTAAGCCCTTGGAGAGGGCATCTGACCTAGCCACCCCCACCGGAGGAGAAAGGCCCGTGCAGCAAGCCATTAGAGAG
>JAQHUG010000185.1:2681511-2705997 GCA_028555095.1 Dicrostonyx torquatus
GTTTTAGGAAAAATGAATGAATGCATTTGAGTAAACTGCAGCAATCAGTCAGCTGGGAAAAGATTATTAATCTGACCTTCAAACTGAGCAAAAGCAATTGCCCAAGAATCACTATTTTGAAATAACCATTCAATCTGCTGCTTAGTGTAAGGAACATTGATCACAGCTGGTTTTTTGCCTAAATATTTTCTAGATTCTATCCTGCTCTTTGAGGCCTACTGTCTTTATTTTTGGCTTACTCTGAACTGAAGGCTGATCTAATCCTGCCTTTGCTGTAGGAAAACCATCATTCCTCCGACAAGAATCCTGTATCTACATAGTTCCTAGTCTGCGCGATAGCGAGGTTATCATTCTTCTCAAGCCTTTTATTTCTTTCTCAACCCTATCCTCATGTCTATGTCTTTCATCACTGTTATTTGCTAGTGAGAAAGATGAAGACTCCCTTTCATGGTCTGAACCATTTTATAGCTTGTTGAAATTATTCCGTTCTGAAAAATTATCTAGCAGCTCCTCAGATGGGGCTGATGTAACTATTTCTTGCTGGTCAGAGTCTACATTCAAACTTTCCTGTATTAGCATCCATAAATAAGGCATATCTTCCGGAATGCTTTCTGGTCCATAATTACAATAATGTTGTTGGATTCTCATCCCTATTTCTTTCCATACAGCCGTGTCTAATGTCCTACACTCAGTAAAGCGAGGGCATATCTCCTCTATGAATTCTAAAAATTCTTGTATTTGTCCTTCCTGTATCCTTTTTCCTCTGTCTTTTAAAATGTCCTCAATCAATTGAATAGCCATACGATTGCTTTCTCCTTGACCCACGTTTATAATTACAAATTATAGTCCCCGAAACTATTGTCTCATTTTATTATCTAAACGGACAAAACTCACGTGTCCACCAGTTTTTTCTCACGAGTTCCTCCCGTCTGGTCACTTCTTCCTTGTTTTTGGGGTTCTCGGATCCGCCTCACTTTCTCCTCCGTCTGCCTGTTCCTCTGTCCCACGTTTCTCCTGATTCAGCAGCGGGTCCTCGCGGTCTCCTAGCAGTCTCCACCTGCGTTGGTTTCTCGGGGTTCCTCCTCGTTGCTTCTCCATCTTAAGTCATCCGCACCATGTTGTTTCTTGTATTTCTTCTTTTTCTCCAGCTTTCTCGGGGTTCAGTCGTTATCCCCACGTTGGGCACCATTCTGTTGTGGACTGTCGCTCCAACATAGAAACTGGTGCTTTGCCCTAAATGTGTTCTCGGAGGCGCGTAGAAGAAATAGACTTTCATACCATCATCATTCAAAGGCAGCTCAGGACCTCTTTTACTTTACAGCATGACCTTGCGGTTTTTCTTTTTCCCCAAGCTCTGAATGCTCTCTGAAAAATGCTCCTCCATCCTCAGGAATTCTCTATTCACGTACCTATTCCGGGGACCCCACACTCTCTCCATAACCTGCATATCTCACCAGATTTGGAGCCAGCCACTACTTCCTGGGCAAACTACATGTGAAAAGGAAGGCTGGAGCCAAGCCTGTACCTTTTGTCTTTCAAAGTTGCTAGCTTTCCAGCTAGCAAAGTATTCAAGCCATGGCCATGCCAGGTGGTGGATGTCGGAGCCCACAGTACTCTATTTTTCTTTTTACTTTTCTGTGTGTTTAGTTTTAATGAATATAGATAAGGTTTTGAGGGTTATTATAATAATTTAAATGTATTTTTAAAGTATGAGTATAAGGAAAAAGTATTCTTGAGTGTTGGCAATTTAAGAATAGGAATGATTCCAAAAACTCAAGCAATAATATTAGGAAATGATAAGTGAGATTTTATTAAATTGAAAATCTTCTGTGTAGTCAGTGAGGCAGTATCATGTATCATGATGAAAAAAAGTATTAGTGAAGATCTTCTCCAATTCAGTAGGATGCCTTTTTGCCTTGATGACTGTGTCCTTTGCTTTACAGAAGCTTCTCAGTTTCAGGAAGTCCCACTTATTTATTGTTGTTCTTATTGTCTGTGCCATTGGGGTTTTACATAGGAAGTGATCTCCTGTGCCAAAGTATTGCAGGCTACTTCCCACTTTCTCTTCTATTAGGTTCAGTGTGGTCGGATTTATATTGAGGTCTTTAATCCATTTAGACTTAAGTTGTGCATGGTGATAGATAAGGATTGATTTTCATTCTCCTACAGGTCGACATCCAATTGTGCAAGCACCATTTGTTAAAGATGCTTTCATTCTTCCATTGTATACTTTTAGCTTCTTTGTCAAATATTAGGTGTTCATAGGTTTGTGGACTAATATCCGGATCTTCAATTCGATTCCATTGGTCAGTGTCTCTGTTTTTATGCCAATACCAAGCTGTTTTCAATACTGTAGCTTTGTAATAGAATTTGAAGTCAGGGATGGTAATGCCTCCGGAAGTTCCTTTGTTGTATAGGATTGTTTTGGCTATCCTGGACTTTCTGTTCTTCCATATAAAGTTAGTTATTATTCTCTCAAGGTCTATGAAGAATTTTTTTGGGGATTTTAATGGGTATTGCATTGAATCTATATATTGCCTTTGGAAGAATTGCCATTTTTACTATATTGATCCTACTGATCCAGGAGCATGGGAGATTCTTCCATTTTCTGGAATCCTCTTCAATTTCTTTCTTCGAAAACTTAAAGTTCTTGTCAAATAGCTCTTTTACATCCTTGGTTAGTGTTACCCCAAGATACTTTATGCTATTTGTGGCTATCGTGAAAGGTGATGTTTCTCTGATTTCCCTCTCTGTTTCTTTATCCTTTTTGTATAGGAGGGCTACTGATTTTTTTGAGTTGATCTTGTATCCTGCCACTTCACTGAAGGCATTTATCAGCTGTAGAAGTTCCTTGGTAGAGTTTTTGGGGTCGCTTAGGTACACTATCATATCGTCTGCAAATAACGAAAGATGGTTTCTTCACTATACTTTTACAACAAAAGGATAGAGAAAAATTTGCCTGCACAGTTCCTACTTACAATAATTATATATTGCTATAAGACAACCTAAAGTGATCAAGGGGATTCGAATTGGAAAGGAAGAAGTCAAACTTTTTTTTTTTTATAATATATGTATCCTCCATGTTTATACCATCACGTAGAACATTATGTTCTTTTACAAAAGGCTCTGGATTTTATAATTTTCCTGGTGAGACATGCCCTTCACAATGACTGGTAATGACTGGACCACTTTTGTCTAGGGGCCCTGTGAGAGGCCCCTCAAAGAGTTTCGTGATGGTATCAGGTTGCTTTGTCTGTTTATTTGTTGATCTGCATTCGTCTGTTACTCTTATTTGTACAGCCTTAGTCTTTTAAAAAGTCATTAAAGCATTCTCTCTGGCCTGTTTAATCCTGGTATATGATTCAATTTACTTTTCTAATTCTTAAATCCTATCCCAATCATTTAAGGCTGCTTTGTGGCATAGGGACAAGATTTCTTTATCATGAAGAGCCTGAACCTGTCAGTAAACACAAGTGCCCTACCAACTGTTTTATAATTCTATCTTCTTCTTTAAATAACATCTAAACATTAATTGGGGCCCATAGAACAGGACTATTGAAACTAACTGAATCCAGTCATGTGGTGTTGCAATGATGCTAGAAACCCATGTCTTTATCATCTCCCTAACAAATGTGGAATACAAGCCATAAATTACAATAATTGCTTAATTTCCTTGAGATCATTCATTCCTATAGGTATCCATCTACCTTATTTGGATCCTTTCAGGCCTTTAGAACTTGATGCTTTGTCAGAGTAGATTACAGGGTAGGAAGGTGAAACCCTGGGTATGTCATCTCTGACAGCTACTGGTGATGTTGAATCCTCTCCTTGTGCCTTTTCCCTTGTTCATCAGCTCCAATAATTTCCTAAATCATTTAAAATATTTACTATTATCTTTAGATAAAGCTTGAATCTCCTGGTGTATATATTTCTAGTAATTTCTTTGAGGCACCTAGCCTCTGGTCCTCATTCTGCACATGTGATTTCTAGGTCTGAAGTTTCTCCTTTATTTATTTATTTATTTATTTATTTATTATTTATTTATTTTGTTTTTCGAGACAGGGTTTCTCTGTGGCTTTGGAGCCTGTGCTGGAACTAGCTCTTGTAGACCAGGCTGGTCTTGAACTCACAGAGATCCGCCTGCCTCTGCCTCCCGAGTGATGGGATTAAAGCTACCGCCCAGCTTGAAGTTTCTCCTTTAAAGATAACACCTCATTTTAGACATTACTTGGACAGCATGCAGATTGCTATCTGGGAGAGATACTCTATCTACTAACCTAATATAATTTTTTAACAAATTTTGTTTGTCAAAAACAGTATGAATAAATTCTTTCAGATAATTTCTCAGTACCTTTAGATATGGATTCAATTTTGACTGTCAAATTGATGTTACCATTTTTAATAATATTAATTTTTTCAGGTAACTTTTGATTTTTGATGGTATTAATTCTGTCAACTAGCTGTTCATTATTTATCTGGGAAGACTGTATCATTCATAAATGTGCCACATTCTTTCTTGATATAATATGAAGAAAAATACTGAGTCCCAATACCCACTAATTATAAAAGCCTCATATAATACTATCCATAGTATTAGCAAAATTAATAAAAGTTTCAATATTAATGTAGTCTACCATACTGATTTATTAATTACCTATTATGAGATCCAGTAAATTGTTTTAGGTGTACTAATCTTTATTGTACAGTAGATGTCATTGTTGAAGAGTTGCGACTAGCAGCAATGTAACCAGTGACAACAGGACAGGACAGGTCCAGGGCCCCTTTAATTTCCCACCTTGGTACTGGTTAAATACTGAAAAATATGCTTTGCTTGACAAATTAAAAGCAATTAAATCAATTCCATACATGGAGCAAGAAACTCAGAACTCACAGGCAGGGAGCAAAAACCAGAAGCTACACAACACATTATGTGGCAAGGAACCATGCCAGGGAACCACCCCAAGGAACACAGCAGTCATATGCAGTAAGTACTGCTGTGGTGACAGTTCTACACAAAAGACTGTTTAGGTAAAAGCAAGCCAAGCCAGCAGGGTTGGGAGACTTTGTGGGCCTTGAACTGGCTAGGCCTTTAGGCCATCTACATGGTAGGTGTGGAGTCTGAATTCACATGGGTGCCAGGTGAAAAAGGATGCTTAAAAGAAATCCCACACACACCAGCTCAGAATTGAGAATCATATACCCACAAACCAGAATCCTCTGCTGGAGCAGAGAACAGTTACAGAAACCCACAGTTGGAAAAGAGGCCAGACACATGCTTTACATTGGCATAAATAGTATAAGAGGCCACACCCCAGTGGGTGGGTAACTTAAAGGCTATTGGCTGTAGGATTTCTTACAGCAGAACTCCAAATAGGAAACTCAGAAAAACCCCACTGAATACTCAGAGACTATTTGCAATTATACCAGACAGCAATCTTGGAACTTAACCATCATTTTACTTTCACAGGATACTGCAAATAGAACATCACTCCCATGACAGCTGGAAGTAATTCTAGACAATAATGTCTTCTCTCCCAACAAAGTTTTTCCTCAGGGTTATGGACATTATTTAGGGGTTGATTATCACCATTATAGGGTTAGGGGATGGGGAAATTATGCAAGCTCGGAGATCTCTTTGAAAAAAAGGGGAGAATTTGATGGGATAATAGGTTAGTTTGAGCTTATTCACACTAGTAATAAGAGTGAGTAATAGAGTGAATACTTGTGAGCTATTATTTATAGGCAATTTACATTGGTATAGATTTCTGTATAATGATACAAACTTAAATTATATAGAATGTTCCTGTGTTTGTCAACAATTTTGTATACCTAGGCAAAGTTATTTTGTTTATATTATATGCATGTGTGCTTACCTCAGTCAGTAGAGCATGAGACTCAATATCAGGGTAATGGGTTCAAGCCCCACGTTGGGTGCCAATTTGTTGTAAGAGGCCATTTGTTCATTTCCTGGCTTCCCAGACTCTTGAAATAACCACACAAAACTATATTATTTAAATCACTGCTTGGCCCATTAGATCTAACTTCTTATTGGCTAACTTCTACATCTTAATTTAATCCATTTCTATTAATTTGTTTATCATCATGAGGCTGTGGCTTACCAGGTAATATTCTGATGTCTGTCTCTGGTGGGGCTTCATGGCTTCTCCTGATTCTGTTTTCTTCCTCCATGCATTCAGTTAAGTTTTCCCCACCTAGCTCTGTTCTACCCTATCAGGCCAAGCCAGTATTCTTTGTTCATTAAGATAATCACAACATACAGAGGGGAATACCACATCACCTGCTATAAAACTGATAGAGGAATAACTTCCAGAATATAAAGAAATTAAAAATGTTAATAAATAAGAAATACATATGTAAAAATATGAATGTAAACCCCAAAATTTAATAAACTAACTAATAAATGATAAAATAAACAAATGAAGTATCAATGTTCAATTAACACAAGAAAAATGTTCAATTCAAATCAAAACTTCTTTAAGATTCCATGTTCCCCTAGTCAAAATGACTGTCATTAGGATAGTAAATGACACTAAATTCTGGCAAGGATGTGGGGAAGGAGAAATATATATTATTTCAAGTGTATGTAAAAGGAAGACTCCAAAAGCCATCATGAAGATTTGTCAGATAATAGGATATGCATAGGAATTAAAGCGTACTTCACTTGAAAATAGTGCCAAGAAGTCTAAGTAAACTAGCTTCAGATATAAACACATTTGAATGTGATGTGTCATTAGCTACAGAAGCCAAGATATGGATCTGAGGCTGGTGTTTAGTTTAATGAATAGGAAACATGCAGTACATAGGCAGAATTGAATTACAGCCAATAAAACCATCTCACTGTCAGAAAAAAAATGGATAAAAGTAGAGATAGACAGTGATTTATGACATTTATAAACTCAAAGATTTCATTTCATAGCTTTAGCCTTATTTTATTCATGCACAGTTATATATCAATGAAGACACACAAACATATATAGACACATGGCATTACAGCAGAAGGAAGACAATTTGGGAAGAATGTAGGGACAACCAGGAGGGAGAGTGAGCACCAAATAGGTGAATGAAACCAAAAAACCAAAAAACCAAAAATAAAAAGTCATCACTTTCAATAAATGCTTTACAAAGACTTTAATGGAAAACAAACAATGGCATGTTATTTTTTAAAGAGCACATCATCTTACAGTGGTGATATATAATAATTTAGTTAGGATTTAAAACATGAAACTCTAGTTATCATGATGTTACAGTCATTCTTTTGGACATTTCAATAATTGAATACACATAAGCAGATATAAGATTTCTGCATAACCTACTGTTAAGACCTTGGCTTATAAATTTACTGAGAAACAATCTATGCTCTATAACCTTAATCTATAAAAATGTAGTCAATTGAGTTTCAATAAAATGTCTAACATAAGCTACCTAAAAATTTACCACTTCTAGTAAAATTAGAAAACCTATTGCAAACTGATATAAAATATTTGCAAGACATGTAGTTGTGGAATATGTGTTTAAGTTGGTAAAAAATGTGTTAGATTTGTTTATGTTGCATTTTCTTAATTATGTAAAGGTGGGTTGCATTTGCAATAGTTAAATAAAATTAACGGGGTCTCAGAGAGGTAGGATTAGCAACTTAACAGAGAGTAGAATGTGGGTGACAGTAGGATGGCTGAAACTGCAGGACCACTGGCAGTGGCACCGGGACTTATTCCTACTGTTTGTAATGTATCTTAAGGAATCTAATCTTTTTGGATGATATCTTGCTCAGCCTATACAGTAAGGAGGTCAATTACCTTCCCCAAAGCAATGTGCTCTACAGTCTCTGAGGAATGAGTAGGGGAGGGAGATAGGTGGAGGCAATGGGAGTAGGGGAGGGAGAGGGAACTGGGGTTGGTATATAAAATGAAAAAGAATTGTTTGATTTTTTAAAAGAAAAAAATAAAATGAATTGAAATTAAAAAAGAAAGTAACAGTGAGGAACTTAGGTGGGTTTATAAATTGGGGTGGTGTAGAAGGAGGGAAGCTTCCGGGACGTGAGCAAATAGAGAAAGCTAGCCCATTTTACTCTCACTCTCTGATCTTGCAGCTTTTCACCCTGCCTTTGAATCTCAAGTTTTACTAGAATGATATGATTAAGTTAGAGCAACCTTTTAGGGGCAGCAACAGAACTATTGTCTGGGGAAACAAGTTCTGCCAGGATATGGCCTGAGCAGCTGAGCCCCTACTATTTGAAAACTCAGTCACTGTGAGAAAGGTGAAAGAGTAGCCTATATTTTATAAAACACTTCAGTAAGGCTACATAAGTATCGCCAATACTGAGAGAAAGCAAATAACAGAATAATTGGGTAAATGATTGAAATACATTTTCCCAAAATGATGAAAAAATTGAATAGAAAATAGCCTCATGAAAATATTGTTTTATTACATATATATATATATGAAAAGTAAAAACACTGCATATATTAGTTCTGTATTAAAACATCTATAAAACCATATCCAATGCTAGAGGAAGGAACCAACTCTGGTGGAATTAAAAAATATTTAGTATCACTTAAGGAAACAGATTGGCCGTTTCTTATAAATCTGTCTGTAATGTCCATGTGACCAATTATGGTCAGCCCAGGACATTTACTCATAAGGCACTGAGAATGATAAACTTCATTGGAATAAGTTTTAATTAAACATAAATATATTCAAACATCATATACTAAGAATATACAAACATTTGGGTAATGTTTTTGTCTTGGATAGATAGTGACACTGAGATTTTAAATAGTTTTATCAGAGCATAATTTAAATTCAGGAGTTGTAGGTTCTGGACACATTGTATACGTGTTCATCTAGATGTGCTAAAACCATAAATGGGGCCTTCTTTCTTGATCTATCTCTCTTCCTGTCTAAGATGATGAAGTTCTCTTATGTGATATTAACAGGAAATATAGAGAGATCCTAAAACAGTATTTTCAGGTTAAAATGTACACTTAGAGGTTTGTTTTTGAGAGCTTTGGAGAGTCAGTTTCAGTGATCTACAAATCCTTCTGAATTGAAAACATAGAATGCGTTAAAGATATAGATATGAAACCATCTTCAGAGTTATGGTAATGTTACATTTACTGTAAGGGAATAGTCAATAATCTCCAAATGATTTAAATGTTATAATGAAGGTACTTTTTTAATCTACTTCAGCATTTGACTAGGTTATCAAAGTTTTTGGGAAACTTACACTGTATCTCTGGCCTCTAAACTATAAGTTTATTGTGTCAGATTCCCAAGTACTGAAATTGCAGGCATGCATTTGCATGCCTAGGCATGTCAGGTTGTCACAACAGAACTTCATTTGAATGCCTACTTACCATGTCAAGTTTTCTCATTACCCCTCCTTAATAGAAAGATTAGCTGGACAATGAAATTTGCAAAGATTTTACAAACCCTCCTTCCCAAATAATCACTCATTCTAAGTCACAGGAGAAAGTCACACCTGAAAGAATGTGACAAAAGGCAGACACAAATCATATTAATCAAGAGAGTAGTATGTGTTCAACATCTATATAGTAGTCAATGAAAAAAAAAAGGTTACATAGCCTGCATCCCTGAAGAGCACAAATGTAGAGAAAAAAATTAGGTGGATGTGGCAAAGTGTATTACCCTCAAATTTTAAAAAGATATATTTGATAAATTATAGGATAAGTAAAAACTGTTCTTTATTTGAATCATCACTTCTAAAGATCTTACAAATTAGAATACTGAGTTGATGTTAAGCTACAAAAAAAGTCTGCCTACAATTTTGCATGTCATTTCTCAATAAAACACATTGGCTTCATATCCACAAATATCTATTGATAAATGTGCACCAAATTTATCCATTCATATAAAACTGAAAACAAAACCCCTAAATATGAAAATATTTTATGTTCTCAACTAAAGTCTAAGTGGCATCTTATTCTAAGCCATCATTTACATGTCTAAGTAGCATCTTATGAATGAGAGGCTAGATAAATATGTATTTAAAATAAAAGACTATAGAAGTGAAATTTGAAAGACAGGATTCACGGCAGAAGCAGTTTTTAGGGTGGCTTTTTATCATTTTCACCTGCTGCTATAAGTATATTTTCATAATTTCCTTGACATGAAATGTGAAATGTTTGCCTCAAAAAATGTAACAAATGCTATTGTTTTTCATTTTTCTAAATGGATTATAAACTTGTAGTCTTCAGATTTCTGGGAGACTTTATTGTACCTATAGATAGACTGATTTCATAAAGCCAACTGTGGTGATTTGATTGACAATTTCCCCCATAAAGTCATATGTGTGAATGCTTGGTCCCTAGTTGGTAGACTGGTGGGGAAGGATTAGGCAGTATAGCATTATTGCAGGAGGTATATTATTGGGGATGGGTTTTGAGACTTCAAAATCTAAAGCAATTCTTGATTAACCTCCTCTGCCTCATGCCTGGAGATTGGGATCTAAGTTCTCACTTACACTGTTCTATCATCATGTGTACTTTTGAGCTCCCATGTTTTTCAACATGATGGTCAAAGACTCTAAACCTCTCTAACCATGACTCAATAAACATTTCTGTTGTAAGCTGTCGTGGCCATGGTGTTTCATTACAGAAATGGGAAAGTGAAGAAGATACATACTATTATGGGGGAAAGACCTATGTGGCTTGAAAGTGTCACCAGGATGAGACACCAGACAGTCAGACTGCAGAGAGCTGATCCTTTAAAGCAATCATGTAAACTTAGAGACAGACCTTCGTCATCCTTTGAGATGAGACTCCTAACTTGTAAAACTTTGTGGTTGCAGCATTACAGTCGGATAATCTAGGCCCTAATTTCTCACTCATAGAAACTAAGAGAAAAACACTGTGTGATGATTTATACTAGAATTTGGGGATAAGTTTTAATAACGAATCATCAAATTAATTCAAACCCAGATGTGAACTACCTGGAAGAAATCCTAATGGTGGATATGTGACCAATAAATCTATTCTGACTGCTGATGAAATTTTACTATGTGCAAACTGTCAAATAGTTGGAGAGGCTGGTGCATGATGGAGAGAGAGACTGCAGGAAAACTTTCACCAAGTAGGAGAGCCAAAGGAAGACTTGATAGGGACTGAATATCAATAAAAGAAGTCTAAGTTTGTTTCAAGCCAATAAAAAGCACTGAGATTTTTTTGAGTCATGTTTTAGCTTAAATTAATTTTCCAACGTTCATTTTGATGGCTACATAGATGCATCCTAGGAGATCAGAAGTTCTAATATGTGTTGAAAGATTATTGGAGCAGTTAAAGAAAACACTTGCTTATAACATGGGTTTGACATATTAGTACAGTTTGAGAAATATCAACATATGAGGAAGATTAAACTCACAATTATGCAGGTGAACCATAGGAGGTATGGACTGAGGAACAAGCACACAAGATAAATAAGAAAATCCAGGATTTTTGTACAATGACAATTTGTGGAAATGAAATTTTTATTTTTTTATCTAAACTTTTGGCACATTTTAAAATTTTCTGGCTTATATTACTATCCTAAATATATCAAGAAGACAACATTAACAATTACTGTTGATTTTGAAATATAGGATGCAGCAATTAGGTTTTCATCACCACATAATCAACATCAATATGTGAGCAATATAAGTAACACTTAAGTATGTGCATGTTTATAGAGTTATATTGGAATTAATATATATAATTAATAGATATAAGTAAAAACAGTGCTTTTGTTGTATTCATTTTACATACTAACCACAGTTCCCACTCCCTCCCTTCTTTGCACAATCCCAAGACCCACCCCAACTCATCTCCAACCACTTCTCAGAAAGGGTAAAGCTTCCATGGCGAGTCAAAGCTCGCAGCAAGTTGAAGCAGGACCAAGCCCTTCCTGCCCTGCATCAAGGCTGAGCAAATCATCCCACGTAAGGAATGAGCTCCAAAAGCCAACTCATGCACCAGGGATAGATCCTGGTCCCACTGCCTCGGGCACCACAGACAAATCAAAACTGTCACCAACATACAGAGTGCCTAATTCAGACCCATGCAAGTTCCCAGCTGTTGGTCCATAGTCTCTGAGCTCCATAGGAGCTCAGGTCAGCTATCTCTGTGGATTTGTCCTTCAGGATCTTGATCCAAATTACTCACATAATCTCTCCTCCATCTCTTTGACTGGGCTTCTTGATCTCTACCTGGTGTTCTGGCTGTGGATGTGGGCAACGGCTTCCATCAGTTACTAGATGTAGGTTCTATGCTGACAGTTGGGGTATTCACCAATCTGATTAAAGAGGTCAGTTCAGGCACCATCTCCATTTTTGCTAGGAGTCTTAGTTGGGGTCCCCCTTGTGGATTCTAGGAATTTCCCTAGAATCAGGTTTCTACCTAACCCTATAATGGCTTCCTCTATCAAGTCTTTCATTACTCTGTCACCTCATTCCTTTCCCAGCTCAACCATCCAGTTCCTTCATGTTATAATTCAATTAAAAAATGGAGTGGAGATATAAACAGAGAATTCTCAACAGTGGAATCGCAAATGGCCCAAAGACTTTTAAACAATTTCTCAGTGTCCTTAGTCATTATGGAAAAGAAAAAAAATGATTCTGAGACTCCACCTGACACGTCAGGATAGCTAAGGTCAAAAACACTGATGACAGCTTACGTTGGAGAAGATATGGAGTCAGGGAAACTCTCCTCCATGACTGGTGAGAATGCAAACTTGTAAACCACTTTGGAAATTGGTATGGTGATTTCACAGAAAATTGAAAATTAATCTACAAGACCCAGTATTACCACTCTTGGATATATACCCAAGGACATTCAATAATACACAAGGATGTTTGCTCAACTATGTTCTTAGCAGCATTGTTCTTAATATCCAGAATCTAGAAAAAACCTTGATGCCCCTCAACTGAAAAATAGATAAAAAGTGATACATTTGCACAATTTATTATTACTCAGCTATGAAAATATATAACATCATGAAATTTGCAGGTTATATGGATGGAACTAAAAAAAAATCATCCTGAGTAAGGTAACCCAGACCCAGAAAAACAAACACAATATGTATTCACTTTTAAGTGGACACTAGATACGAAGTAAAGGATAACCAGATTACAATCCACAGCTCCAAAGAAGCTAGGTAATAATGAGGACCCTAAGAGGGATTCATGGATTGCTCTGGGAAGGGGAAGTAGATGACATCTCCTGGGTAAACTGGAGGAGGGGGTTTGAGGGGAGTGGGTGTGGGATGAGAACAAACAGTGCTTTAATCAACAGTTGTTTATCTTGAAACGTTTTTAAAGGAGAAAGACAGTTTTTCTATTTCTCAGTAGCTTGAAATTAAAGAGGAGATCAAATCATAATTCTGCAAACTTCATTTTATTTGAATATTGCTTGGCTAAATGATTTTGCTTTATGTGCCTCATGAGTGACCTGGTATAATGTACTTAGACCAATTATGCAGGTGTCTCAATGTACTAGGTGCCTGGTATCCTAGGTAACTGCTGGGATATAAAAACTCATCTCCTTCCTAGAAAACTAGTTGGTTCAATGTCCAATTTATGCTTAAGGTTAAACAGTAATGAAGCAATCTCTATTTTACGAAAACAAAATCCCCTCCTGATCCTCCAGTTTCTTTAAATGTCATTGGTGGATTAGCTGTGGGAAATTAATTGCTAAGGCTGACCATTATTTTATATTTAGACAGTGAGGATTAAAGTCAGATCAAGTAGGTGCAGGAGTAAAATGGTCACAATTAGGTAGCGATGCTTACATTCATTTTAGTTAACTCTGCTTTAGACTTTCTATCCTTGAGAGCTTTTCAAATAAGTTTCCAGACTGAGCCTCTTATTTAACAATTGAGTACATCCATCTCTCTTCCTCCCACTTTGATCTACTCTTCCCGCTTTCAGACATTTAACTGTCAGTCATTACTGAAAGAAATGTTGAGCATATGTTTCTTTTACAGATTCATTTCTGAAAATGAGAACAATATACTCATAAGTAAAATTCGAGAAGGTTACTTGATTTTCAAATAATATCCTGAATCTTTGACAGATAGGTTTTTACATAACCCTATAAAGGTGTTGTATGTAATAATATAAAACATAATTAAGGGCTATGAATATTATAATAAATTTAATTCTACCATTATTATCGATATAATATTTCACATTTTTCTTTCATCCTGCAAAGAAAAGTAGATAGTCGTAGGGTTCCTTCAGAGGCAACACCAGGTTGTTTTTATGTTTACTGTTATTTAAAAGACTAAATTAGTTATACAAAAATATTTCTAAGTAACATAGAACATGATCAAATGTAACTTTCTAAATCATTTGCAACAAATGGAGCATATTTCAAATATGAATAATTATATAAGATAAAGCTATTACTGAGGCACTGCAATTTTTCTCTCACAGAGTGGCATTCTTTATCTCTAAATCTAAGACTGTATAATTATATGTCACTCTGTTTAACAACATCTGCTGAAAAAAAGATTTTCTTTGATGATGAGTGAAAGCTTCACTAAACTATGTGCAGAAATATTTAGATGTCAGTTTGTTACTTTGTCAGTTTAGACAGCCATGGTTTTCCTTCAGTGGAGTTGGTGGTATCTCCAGCTAGAAAATGCTTGCTTGGTGAAAACACTTATGCCACTATTGCACCAAAAGGTATGTCTTGTCTTGCCAGTCATGAGCTCTCCTCCAGAAGCCAACATAATTTCCCCCTCCCCAGTACAAGGAAAGCTAAAGAGGAAGGAGGGAGCCCCAATAGTAGCTTGATTTTGCTGTGTGCAATGACAAAAGTATGTAGTGTCTTTTTTTGTTCTTTTGTTTGTTTTGATTTTTGATACAGAGTTTCTCTGTATAGGTTTGGAGTCTGTCCTGGAACTCACTCTGTAGACCAGGCTGGCCTTGAAATATGTGATATCTTAATCAATGAGATCTTCATAGTCAGATCTTGAGGGAAATCAAGAGCTATAGCCAGTGGCTTGTATTATTTCAGAGCATAGTCTCTGCAAATCTATTGGTGAGCAACCCTAAGGAACATCATGTTGACTACAGTACACTTCTTTCTAGTGAGCTGGTTCCAGGTCCTGTTACTAGCTCTCCAAAGGAATCTCATGGCTCTAGTGCCTCTAACATCTTGATTCTCCAAGGCAATTCAGGCTCAAATTCACAGCTTTATTAAAGGGCTTCTCTCCTAGGACTCCTCTCAAGGACACCCATGACACAATGCCTGGCCTCAGTAGCTTTATTCCATAACTCCCTTCTTCTCTCCTTAACTCTATAACCTGAACCGCATGGCCGAAGCAGCCAAGTTCTGTTCCTTGCTGTTCATAGGAAAGGGTCCCCTCATTGTTCAAAGACATCTTCACCGACTTTCTGCCTGAATGTGACTGTCATAAAACTTGCTTTGTAGACCAGGCTGGCCTCAGACTTGGAGATCTGCCAGCTTCTGCCTTCTGCCTTTCCAGTGCTAGGATTAAAAGTGTGCACCATCAAACCCTGCTCTGTTTTTCTTTGTATTGGAAACTTATCTGGCTGTGATCTCATCCTTAGGTCAACATTCCCTTTATTCCATTTCTTAATCCATTTATCTCCTATAATAAAGGATTTCGCTCTGTTCTATTTCTTGATGCTTTCTCATCTCAAAATTTACTTTGTGATTTACTCTGCTCAACTTGTTGTTTTACATTATAAATATTCTTTAGAGTTACCATTAATAACCACACCACAGAGTCTGTACTAGGTTTTTCAGAGATTTATTCTGTCTATGAAATTACCTGAAACTCTTCACTTTAGCCTCAGACTCTTCAGACAGGGGCAAAGGCATATATTTTCTTCGCCAAAATATCACAAGAGTGATCTCTAGGCAACATAGCAAAAATTCTTCTTCCCTGAAATACTTTAAGTGAGTCCCCCTAATTCAAATATCTCTTAGCATCTCTGTTTTCCATTTTCCTACTTGCATGCCCATTAAGCAGTGCTTAAAACATTCCACTGCTTTTATCACCCAAAGTACCAAAGTCCAAATTTCTCCAAACAAAAGCATGATTAGGACTGTCACAATAATTCTCTAGTCGCTGGGCCAGTTTATGTTTAACTGATTCCAACTTATGCATTTTTGTGGATAGTGGCACAACATGTTCAATATCTCACATGCTGTTTCATTTTTAACATATATTTATATATATTTAATATATATTTGGGCTAAAAGTTTCAACAAGCTTTCTTTTTTTCTTGCTGAAATGTCCAGACCACTATTTTACCTGTAGTTCCCCTTCCCTCATTGGGCAGCAGTAAATCAGTGAGAACTTCTATCTCTTCTTTAGTACCCAATGAGCAACCTATCCACAACAGCTTCCTCTACTCTGCTTGTCCTTTTTAATTATTGTTGTTCACACAGCTTCAGCTTAGAAAAAGTTTTCATTTGCTAAGGTGTCATTAAGCCATTGTTTGAGACCATCAGATTTATCAGTTGCTAAGGGATTGCTATGGGCTAGAAATCTCCTATTAAGCCTTCAGGAAGTTTAAGATGTTTAATTCATTTTGTCAAGAGGCCTAATCTGAGACCACCTAAATGACACACTTATGGGTCTAAATGATAACACGTTATGAATCTGTGACAGCAGTTTCAGAAATATTTAGTTGAGGTGAGATCTTCCCCTGGAGTAGACTGTACCTCATATATACAATCCAGATACATAAAAGGCAAGGAAGAAAAATTGGTTTTTGCCTACTTTCATTTATATCTATCTGTGTCTGTCATAAGAACACCTTCTGTGGATTTTCAATATGGACTAAAGACAAGTGATGCTCTAATATTCAGACCTTTTCTGGCTGTCAATACCAGATTGGCTTGTAGAGGAATCTTGTTGTGGTATATTAGTTGATGAGTGTTATATTTGTTTATGCCATGGAACATTTGTTTAATGATGCAAAGATGTGTTGCATTCTTTTACATTGCATTTATTTAACACTTGTGAAACTGAGTAACTTTGCCTGTCTAAAACCCATGCTTGGCCCTAATAAATAAATGAATAGCTGGTAGCTAGGAAGGAGAAAGGATAGGCAGACTAGCAGGCAATCAATAATGAGAGCATCAATAATCATGCTGTGAACTGTATAAGAACTTCACAAGATAAATTAAATTGGACTGCCAGTGCTGTGGGACAATGGTCTTTTGTCCTATTACTTGGCATTATTTTTAATAAAATCTGATTGTACAGTAGCCAGGCAGGAAGTATAGGTCGGGCAACGGTGACCAGGCAAGAAGTAGATGTGTAGCAACAAGAATTATGGGAGGAAGGAAGTTTTGGTCTGCAGCTGTCATCCAGACAGAGGTGAAGCTAGACACAGAGCAAGAAAACTTCGACTACCTCACTGAGAAAGGTTCCAAGCCACATGGATTACATAGACAAGATTTATGGGCTAATATAAGTTATAAGAGTTAATAAGAAGCCTGAGCTGCTAGCCCAATCAGTTGATAATTGATGTAGACCTCTGTGTGTTTTTTTGGGGGTCTTAACAACTGCGGAAACGGGGCAGGACTGAAACCTCAGACAACATGCCACTGTTGAGGGGCAAGTAGTTTTGTGATTCTGTCTATAAAACTTCTAAATATTTTGAGAAAATGAAGGAATAAATGATGTATGCTGCTTGCATCTAGCATCTCTGGATAAAGTAACAAATTGAAAAATAAGCTCCAGAAGATATTTCCGAGCTCTGGATATATACAAATAATCAGAAGTCTTTTAAGTCTGTCTTAAGAGAGAATCATCTCTCTAGACAGGGGCTTAAGTTACCTAAAACAAAATATCTTTATAATTGGCCAACCTGAAATATATTTTGAATTTTTACCTCGAAGGATGTTTTCTAATAAAGTTCACAATGGTTATAAATATCTGAGATCTGATTACTTGGACATAAATATGTGGGAGCAACTTGATGAGATTCGGACCTTTAACTCTCAGATTCTGGGGGTTAACTTTGCCTACTGAAGCAGTATCCCACCTTTAGATGAATGTGCAGTCTCACCCTTTTAGGGCACGTCTGGTGGTGCTGTGAGCAGACATTCTGAGTTTAAGATGGCAGTTCATATAGTCAAACAGTTGGGCCCAATCGGGTCATGAAGAGAACAAGTAAGTGTCATGAAACTATCATGTGAGTCATATAGATTTTCTCAAACAGCTATGATTCTTTTTCCTGATACACTGTCTGCTGTCATGTACCTAAGGTTAGTACGCTGAAAAAGATTAGACTAGCATCTTGCACGCTATGTAGGTACCACTACTCATAAATGGACAACTGTCACATTGCTTTTCCTTTCTGGGACAACACTTGAAAACATTGGTAAGGGAAAATATTCACAGTGGGCAATAAAATGGGCGTGTGATTTGAGATTTTGCTTTAGAGTGAAATAGCCAGGTGTGTGATTGTATACTAAAATATGGGCTACATACAATGGTTAGATTAGATGTATGGTCAGAGTTTGAAAGTTGTGTGATTTTTATTGTTGATAAAAATAATTATGAAATACTAATATGGGCAGACATGCCCATGTGGAAAAAAGTACAAAGACACTTGTGTCCTGTGTAAAAGCTCAAAAGATGCCTCAGAAGAGAAGGAATTTCAAAGTCAAGGAACATTATTCTACTAAAATAAAAGATTTTCCTTCGGCCAATTTAGTATCCTACTGAATCAACAGGCCAAGTAATGAGTTAGTGTTAGTATGGTGATTAACCCAGATTACCAGGAAGGAGTTTGAATACTAGTTCACTATTAGAGGTTTGTAAGAATAGCTACAGTCAAGGTTGTTTTAGGATATTGCTTGGTACCAAACTATACCTTATGATTAAGGTAACTGTGAAATGATAACTAATCAGTTTAGTCACTAAAATAAATAGTACAGATTCTTTAGGAATGAAAGTATCAATCACCATTCTAACTGAAGACATAGACTCAATGAATTGCTTGTTGTGTGTAGAATGGAGGAAAAGGAGTTTTAGAGGAAGGTAATTACAAATATCATGTATGATCACAAAGGCAATTACAGAATCAAACACCCTATTCTATCTCTTTTTCTGTTTGTATTATACTATCTGGTTTGTTTTTATTATATTTTATCTTATTTACATAGATTCCCAGATTGTTTTCTAATAAGAGAGAAAGAAGAAGGAATAAGAATTTGGGTAGTTAGTGAAGTGGGGAAGATATGGGAAGAGTTGAGGGGAATAACCTTTGATCTTCATAAATTGTATGAAAGGACTGGAGAGAGGGCTCAGTGGTTAAGAACATTGCCTGCTCTTCCAAAGGTCCTGAGTTCAATTCCGAGCAACCACATGGTGGCTCACAATCATCTGTAATGAGGTCTGGTGCCCTCTTCTGGCCTTCAGGCATACATGCAGACAGAATATTGTATACATAATTAATAAATATTTTAAAAATAATAAATAAATTGTATGAAAAATATATTTTCAATAAAAGATTATGCTTATTTTTATCTAAGAATTTTGAGTGCATATGCACATATATTAAGCATATTTCTGCTTTAATTCTAAATTTAATGATAGAGATTGAAATTGTATTAATCCTATAGTATTACAAATCTATGTTACCATATTTATGTTCTAATAAATGTTACATATTTCTGAGGGACTCTACCATCTATTCTAAGAGAAGAATTTATGTATTTTCAGCTGAACATGATATAGACCTTGCTTGATAGAACAATAACCTAATGATGTTGCCTTCATTTGGAAATTAAGCATGACTTAAGGTATTCTGGATAGTTCATGTAAATTTGACAATAACTAGAGTTATCTGTAATAATAGCTGGATTCTGAGACACAGCAACTGCAAGTGAAAAACTGCCCCCATTTGACTGGGATATAGGCAAACGTTAGGCATTTTCTTAATTAGTGACTGATGAAGGAGAGCCTGAACATTATGGGTGATGTCAGCCATGGATTGATAATCATTGTTGCTATGAGGAAGAAGGCTGAGCAAGCCATTAGCAGCAAACCTGTAAGTAGCATTCTTTTGTGTCTTTATGTTCCCTGCATCAATTCTGGCTTCCAGGTTCCTACCCTCTTCAATTCCTGCCTTGACTCTCTTCAATGATGAAGAAGATATGGAACTATAAACAAAATAAATCATTTCTTCCCCTAGTTACTTTTTGGTCATGGGAATTAATCACAGCAATAGAAACTCAAGCTAATACATAAACATATGTAGCTAAGTGTCAGATTTACAAGGAGAGGAGTTGAGTAAATCTTGACTGGATCTACAATTAACTAAAATATATTTAATCTGGCATGCCCACAATAGAATTTCCAGAAATAATAAACTTGGGGTGTGGGGATATCCTTAAAAGGAACTGACTGTAATCATGTTTGCTGAACCCAGGAAGGAGACAGGCATATAATGAATATTACCTTGCCATGCTACATAAAGAAACAAGTGCATTTACCACATTCTTTGCAGAGAGAGGATAGCACATCTACAGAAGCCACCAAGTTCTGATATACAGATCCATATGTTTTTGAGAAAAGTTCTTTTGTGACTAGTTATATTCCTGTCACCATCACTATGATCAACCTGCCTATGTGCCAATCCATGTCTTTTGCAAGAACATCACTCTATCCCTAAGCTTTATGAAAGCCTCATTTATTTTCAAGAAAAGACTACAGAGAATGACCAGTATTAACATGGGCAAATACAGTAGCAGCCAATTTTCTTTTTAGTGCATTAAAAGAAATCTCCCTAGCATTTTCTAGGTCTCCAAATGAGATGATCAGGATAAGCCAACTCCAGTTTAATGTAAGAAATTGTCTCAGATCTACTCCTATGACCTACTTATTAACCCTATTTTATGTAGGTCCTAGCATTTTTATGATTTACCATAATCCACAACTACACAAAAACTTCAAGTAGCCCTCCAGTCCTATGCTAAAACTAGCTTTGACATTTAGGATCCATCAGTAGAGGTGCTTGGCACTCAACTTTATCAGCCTGTGACCAACCTGTGTTTGATCTCCTGAACTCATGTGAAAAAAAAAGGTAGAAGGATATAAATGACCCCACAACGTATTCTTCTGACTTCTACTCAGAAGTCATAACATAATCATGCAATACACACATTAAAAATGTTTAAAAGCCTTCAACCAGAATATCATATTTTGTGTCGCTGGTATGTACATCTCAGTAATACAAGTTTATTGCATTTGTCTTGTGCTTAAATCTATGCAGAAATCATGTTCAATGTCTATTTCGGTATGAGTTTTCCACCTCCACTAACTTGATTTTATATATTACAACAGTTCTGAAACTTTACAGTGAGCTATCTTACTTAGAGGGGGTCATAGGGATCATGACATTTTCTTTTTTTTTAAACAATATTAGAGCTGACAAATGTAGAAAATTCAGTCAAATTTTAATTTTCTAGGTATTCTTGAAGGAGTAAAGAAGTTTGTAAGCACTCACCCTAAGTTATTTCCTTATAGAGATTGACAGCTATTTGCTTCAATTCAGGGGAACAATTAGGGGAAGATGCCAGACCCTTGGATAAATTTGTTCCAGTAGTCCAGAGAAATCCTCAAGGAGTTTTACATTAGCTAAGACATCTCTCTGTTGGGGATAGCTGCTTGTTCATCCTGGCCACCCAGAACCAAAATAACCACACAGAAACTATATTAATTAAAAGTCTACTTGGTCCATTAGCTCTAGCTTCTTATTTGTTACCTCATTTAACCCATTTATATTAATCTGTATATTGCCACTTGGCAGTGGCTTACCAGCAAAGATTCGGCATGTCTGATTCTGGCGGCTCCATGTTGTCTCTCCCTCAGCCTTCCTCCTCCCAGCATTCAGTTCTATTTTTCCTGCCTACCTAATTTCTGCCCTAACAACAGGCCAAGGCAGTTTCTTTATTAATTAATGGTAATCACAGCACCCAGAGGGGACTCCCACATCATCTCTCATACTGGTAATCTTCCAAAAGCTGAATGTTGGGTGTCTTAGATTTGTTAAACACATATGATAAAATCATAAGCATACTATATTTTGCATCAATACCCATCTTCTAGTTTCAGTGATAATAGGGAAAGGAAGAACTTCTGAATACTTTAGTATATCTGAATTAATTTCAATGATATACCTATTTTGTTCCATTCAACTCCATTCCAGGTCAGGCCTCATGCCCAGGAACTCAACTTTTAAACATATTCCACGTTTGTTTGTACATTTTTGTTGGTAATGTTTTTGTTTTATTGGTTTTCTTTTTAAGTTCTTTGTCTGTTTTGATCTTTATTTTTGGTTGATTTCCTATTTTGAGAAAGAGATAAACAGCCCATACTTTGGTAGGTAAGGAAGTAGTGAGGAGTTTGGGAAGAATAACTTAAAGAATATGATAAACAATTATTGCATGAAACTTTCTAAATAAAAATTAAACAAAAAGTCACATCCAAAGGAAGTTTTAGAACATTTCTTTCAAGTGTCGAAGTGGTTCCCTACCACTGTATACCCCGTTCTACTGGAATTTCCACAATTCGCTACAGTTGAGTGGTAAAAAATGTGATAGTAAAGAAATCTCTATCTTCTTACCAGCACCTCACTTTATCACAGGCAATGAAGTTCTTGTTTGCTGTTTGGCCACAGTGGAAACCAATTTCAAAATCCCATCTTGAAGAGGTGTTGTTAGAACCAACTTTATTGATGTAAGTTGGTGAAAAGTTGAGCCTGAAGAAGTGTAGTTTACCAAGTGGTGATAAGATGAAGTGATTGAATAAACCAGTCACAGTTAGATCCCAGGGACACAGTGCTGATGGGGTGGAGCAGCCAGGAGCAACAAGGATTCCACCCACCCTTACGGATCATCTGGAAAACATTTTTTTTTCTATCTCACAATTTTTCCCTTCTAGGAGAGACGGAACTGAAACATTCGATCATTTGTAACACTAGTTGAACCTCCACCTTAGGCCATTGGATTCTTCTCAATCAATCATTTCTCTAATTGAAGTTGAGTGTCATCTGTGTCACATAGCAGAGTGAGAGATTGATGTAGGAAGCTGTCAAAAGTATTCAATTATCCATTAAGCACTTCTGAAACCAAGTGGGTAGAAAGAATATGGCAGGGAGCATACCAAACAACCACTATAAATGTATAGCAACCATGCTGTTTTACACAGCTTCTGATGCTTAGCAGGGTTTCAACCTTTTTAAAAAATATCAAACAATGACTATAATAATATCTTTTACGGAGGCCATATGGCTAAAGTATTATAAGCCTAGCAAAGTCTACAAATTTTAAAGTTCCTTATTACTCCCATGAAGAGATTAAGTGTATTTTTTTTAAATAATGAAATATCAAATAGTCAAGGGCTGTCTCTCTTCACATTTTTAACAAGCACTTGTCAATTTCTTAAATAAAACTGACTCTTCCATTGGTTTGGTCTGGCACTCTCTATTTCAGTTTTGTATTTGTCAGTAAGAATTACTAAATTCTGTTGTCCATGAACGTGAAACATACTTGGTAGTTTTATCTTTTAGGAGCAAGTGCCTGTGACATATCTCTTGACATTGTTACTCAAATACAGCTCATTCATGTCAAAATTCTTTAATCAATTCTACCTTGGTTAGAAAAATCACTTGAGGGAGGCGGGTGGAGGTGGTGGAATCATTTTTTTTTTTTGCTTGCTCACGCTGTAATTATTTCAGTGACTGAGAAAATTTAACAGTTAGTTGTGCCTTAAGGACTATGTGATAGTCATCATCTTTGATCAATGTTTGAAAGCTTCACTGCAGATGGAAGGATGAAAAGCAATTACACAGCATTATAAGGGTGTGCCTGCTCAGGCTTCATCCTGCTTTTCATTATTTTGCCCCTCTGCTTGTGAGAGAAATGCTTTCGAACACTCTGATATAACCATTCTATTTTATTTGTGTTATAGAAATATTACCATAATTAGACTCATTAATAGAGTACCTATGCTATAGACTATGCTGGTTGATGTAAAAAGACTATATCTACACTTCACTCAACATAAATATCTTATGAGAAGAAAAATATTTCTTTTTTGATCATGTTTTTGAAGACTTCATCCTGTAGTTTTTGGACTTTTGATTATGGATATTATCCTTAATACAGAGAATACACTCCTGAATACCATGGGAAATATTTAGTTGCTAACTATCTAAATTAAAACTCCTTGAATAAACACATAAAGAGTGATGACAGAGTCCGATGAAAATTGAATTATACTTGGAAAATGATTGTTGGTGGAAGTAATTTGATCATTTCCCAACCATCCAGACTCCAAAAATAATCACACAGAAACTATATTAATTAAAACACTGCTTGGGTCTTTGTATATTTTGGAGATCATGCCTTTGTCTGATGTGGGGTTAGTGAAGATCTTCTCCCATTCAGTAGGATGCCTTTTTGTCTTACTGACTGTGTC
>JAQHUG010000185.1:2709160-2735357 GCA_028555095.1 Dicrostonyx torquatus
TGGCAGTCACATTCATAGAGTCCAGTTAGAGGTCATATGCTCATTCAGTCCTGGTCCAGCTGGATTTGATGAGCTCCCAATAGATCAAGCCCACTGTCTCTGTTGATAGGCCAGTCCCTCATGGTCCTGACGTTCTTGCTCATCTTCTCCCTCCTAGTGGAATAGTATTATTCTTTTCAAATTTATTCTTTTACTATGTGAAAATCTAGGAGAACAAAACACAAAATTACACAGGGAGAAAAAAAAGAGTCAAGCAATAGAAAATAATTTCCTCAAGATTACTGTTGAGAGTTCTACAGGAGAACAATTGCCATCAGAAATATAAAATGCTATTTTATCTGTAAAAATTAAGAATATATTCAACACATTAAAATGCATTTTGACTTTACATAAAAATATCTTCTAAAATTCTAAATTTTCCCAAACAAGAACACAATCAATCCTCTTAGGTGATTGACTTGTTAATTCAGGTGAGGATTTATAAATGCATGAAAACCTTGGCAGTAAGTCAAATATGTTATGGTTTATGAATATTCATTTTTGTGGTTGACATAATCATTGGACATATTTTAGTTAAGTGATAGGTATAGGTACAGTTTCTCTCTTTCCCTTCTACACTCAACTAAGTCATCTACAAGAATATCGGAGTTTCTGTCATCCTTGCATCAGGTAAGACTGAGAAAGCCAACACCCAAAGGGAGAAATCAGTGACACAGTTATATGACATTCTCAGAGCTGACATAAATTATAATCACTGCTGTTAACAAGTTCACGCATATTTTATTCATTTTATATTGTTTTTTATCATAGTATTAATATTTTTATATGTAGACATTTTATGTATACATAAGTTTTTTGGTTTTTTTCTTTTTTATTGATTTTTATTGAGCTCTACATTTTTCTCTGTTCCCCTCCCTGCCTCTCCCCTCCCTTCCAAACCTCCCCAAAGGTCCCCAATGCTCCAAATTTACTCAGGAGATCATGTCTTTTTCTACTTCCCATGTAGATTAGATCTATGTACATCTCTCTTAGTGTCCTCATTGTTGTCTAAGTTTTCTAGGATTGTGGTTTGTAGGCTGGTTTTCTTTGCTTTTTGTTTAAAAGCCACTTATGAGTGAGTGCATATGATAATTGTCTTTCTGTGTCTAGGTAATCTCACTCAAAATGGTATTTTCTAGCTCCATCCATTTTCCTGCAAAATTCAAGATGTTGCTTTTTTTTCTGCTGTGTAGTACTCCATTGTGTAAATGTACCATATTTTCCTTATCCATTCTTCAGTCGAGAGGCATTTAGGTTGTTTCTAGATTCTGGCTATGACAAACAATGCTGTTATGAACATGGTTGAGTACATTTCCTTGTGGCATGATTGAGCATCCTTTGGATATATACCCAAAAGGGGTTTTACTGGGTTTTGAAGAAGGTTGTTTCCTAATTCAATGAGAAATCACCATACTGACATCCAAAAAGGCTGTAGCAGCTTGCATTCCTACCAGCAATGTAGATGTGTTCTATTTTACCTACAAGCTCTCCAGGATAAGTTGTTGTCACCGAAGTATAATACAGTGGAAATATAATCCTACATTCCAAAATACCAAAAACAGACCAGTTTCAGTAAATTTTACTACTATTTTATATTTTCTTTACATGTTGTGATTGACATGTGTGTGACAGGCATTATATGCATGCATCCTAAAATGTTCTCATTATCAAATTAGTTTCTTTCATGAAAACAAATGATGTCCCCACTGCTTAATAATACAGTTTTAATAATAATAGTATGCAAACTATTGTTTCATTGTAAGATATTATCCATACATGTAATTTTATTTCTTCTTTCTTTATACTTTCACTTGTTTCTTTCATCCTTCCACAAAGCCTATTTTTTCATATAGCTTTGCAACTGGAGAACCAACAATGTAGGACCAAGGAGAGGATTTGGCATGTGAGGTAAGGTGATAATTCTAAGATAGCAGGCCCAACCACTTAGTGTCCATATCAAGTATGGCATTTCATGGGTTTGAATGTAGACGTGTCAGAGACAACTAGTAAAGTGAAATTGGTGCTTTCTTTTAGCAACAGTTGGTCCTAGAGAATATAGAAGAGGTGAGGACAATTAAAAGTAATGTAAATGAGTTTTTTAATATTCATTAATTTGCTTGTTTATTTGTCTTATACAGATATGACCATAGGGTAATTTTACAGATAAGAAACCTGGAAATCAAACAAGAAAATTATTTTCATAGAAACCGATATTAGAGTCATTTTGTTGCCATAATTCTGTCTCATTTCTAAGAGTGTTAGTGCAGTGAAATTGACCAATAAACAGTGCATATACGTAATATGCAAACATAAAATAAGACAACTCTCCTTAACATTTTCAAAGATCTTTGGTGTCATTTAGGCATACTCTCCCTCTGAGAACAACTTTAGGTAACTTCAGCCTTTTCTTAATTAAGATTTCTATTGCTGTGAAAAGACATCATAATCATGACAACTCTTTTAAAGGAGATATCTAATTGGGGTAGCAGCTTAAAGTTTCAGAGGTTCAGTTCATTGCCATCATGACCGGGAGATTGACAGCATGTAGGTAGATGTGATGCTGAAAGAGTAGACAGAATCCTACATCTTCTAGGCAACAGGAAGTCGACTGAAATAATGAAGAATAGGAAACCTCAAAGTCCACGCCCACAGTGAGACATTACGTCCAGCAAGGCCAAACCCACTCTTACAAAGCCACATCTCCTAATACTGCCGCTCCCAAAGAGATTGCAGGGGCCAATTGCATTCAAACTACCACAAGTCTACTAGCTGTTTCCTTATATTAGAGTTTGTTATTCTTTCCTTGCATTTAATATCATACAAACAATCCTTAAAAACATCTGTCTTTCAATTATTTGGCTTTAATTTTCATGGTCAGTTAACTTCATATATGTTGTGGAGGAGAGCAAAGCCATTTAAATCTTTTCATATTTTTCAATTGTATCTGGGGTAACATGACAGAAAGTACTGATTGGAATTAAATACTGTAATTCAAATAGCCTGAATTTGACTTGCATGTGTATTTTCTCTAGTTTCTTAATAGTATTCTCTTTATTATATTACTGTGTCTACCAATGTAATTTTCATAATTACTTAAATATAGTCATTGTGATTCTGCCCTCTCTATTGCAAACATCTCTCTCTCTCTCTCTCTCTCTCTATATATATATATATATATATATATATATATATATATATACTGCATTTCTCAAATATGCATCTGCATTTATATTTTGCATGCCAGATTATATTCTTGAGGAAGAAATATATGCTATTTTTTATATATATTTGATCTTATATGCCCAATATAGAATTTTGTGAAAATTCTTGGCTTAAATCATATTTCCTGTGCAAGCAATATGAGGGAATATATTACCTGTATTACTGAAATCCTAAAAGAATGTAAAGGCAAACTTTTCTATAGAAATTGGTGTCTTCAAACAACCTGTGTATACAGGAAGTTCATAAAGAAGCTCAATTTCCTTGAGCGGATTTTGCAAAGTTCTTGAAATTGCATTTAAAAAGTCAGGTAGGAATTCTGTTTTTTTCTCATTCTAAAGTCAGCTTTTATTGTTTAATTTTCCCTTAAAGTGGCAAAAATGAAAGACAGCATTCTAATTACTATTTCATTGCTTAATTCAATATTATAATTTGCCAACTTGAAAAAGTAATCTTCAATAAAATGTAAGGCAAAGGTTTCATTCATACTTGTAAGACAAATTCCCTTTCACATCATAAATTATTCAGGGGTAATTATGTCATTTAGAATGCTTACACACTTTACTTAGTCTTTGTTCCTCAGTAAAATACTTTTCTCTTAACCAATACATGTAACTTAATCATTCATGAGTTGTGTTTTCATCCATTTCATTATGAATAAATAGGAACTCAAACTGAGCTCTGAGGACTAACTGTTGTCTGTTGTACTGTCTAACATTGTTCTTTCTAAAATATATAAATATCAATGAATCAGCAAAGGAAACAGATGCAATTGCATTAAGTACCTGTGTTACTGTTCATCTCTCCTACTGGGAACATGATTCATTGATGATTTAAGACATTTTCCCTGTAAGATAAATGTGTAGAAGCAATAGATTGCTTCCCTTGTGTGTCTTATTATATTATACATTTCTAACAATTAAATAAATGGATATTATACTGCTTATTTTAGCTTTGAAACTAAGAATGCATTGGCTTCTCAAATACACATTTATGTGAAATTACTTAATTTATTTTCTTTTTTTGTTTTTTGTTTTGTTTTGTTTTGTTTTTCGAGACAGGGTTTCTCTATAGCTTTGGAGCCTGTCCTGGAACTAGATCTAGTAGACCAGGCTGGTCTCGAACTCACAGAGATCCACCTGCCTCTGCCTCCCGAGTGCTGGGATTAAAGGCGTGCACCACCACTGCCCGGCTCAGAAATTACTTAATTTATTTTTTTGTAATTAAAAAAATTACATGAATTAAATTAATAAAAGGAAAATGTGGGTAAGAATATATATTAATAAATATGAAAGTTTAAAAGATGTCTTTTCAGCACAAAGTGCACAGAATAATTTGTTGCACAAAATTCTGTTTTTATTGCAGTTTTGTGCCATAATACAGAATTTATTGTTAGAAAAATGACTCAGGGGTAGAAAAATTGCTCATCAATCAAGATTACCCGATACTCATTCAGTGGACACAGTTTCAGGTCCGATCACCCTCGTGATGGCAAGCAACTATAGACAATCCTAATTCTAGGTTTTCTGACACTGTCTTCCAGTCTCCACAGGCACACGGCATGCACATAGTGCACAGATAATATACTCCAAAATTTTAAAGAAATAAATATAACTCACAGAATGATTTATTTTCATAATACTTAGTCATTAAATTAAATCCAACTAAAAAGTGAAATGGAGATATAAAACTTATTTTTAGTATTCAAGAATATTATTAAGGTCAAAATATTGATTTTTAAAGGAGATTTTAAAAGAAGAAGAATCAATAAGTAAGAAACAGTAGGAAGACTATTTTAGACAATAGATAAAATAAGATCTAGTGCCTTCCGTGATTATGTTAAAATCAGAGACCATAAGGAGCCCTAGGAGGTAGAGAAGAATAGTGGAATTCAAATGAGAACATAAAGCAAAGTCACTTTGGTGATTATCCATTCATAATGTCCTGAGTAGCTTTGAAACTAAGATGGCATTGGCTTTTAGAATATAAAAGACAATGTTAGAAGATATCAGAGACTGTGATAATTTGATCAGGTCTCTAATTCATGCAAGATATGCTCAGATGAATTTTAGCAATATAGACTTTTAAAGTCAGAGAAACAAGGAAGCACTTGAGGATCAGAAAATGAAATAACCAAAAGGGATGAGAAATGTCTGTACAGAGTAAAATAAAAGCTCAGTTTTCTATTGTAAAATTATTACTCAGAATCTTAAGGGAAACCACTTGGGTTTGTATCTTTATGCTTAGTAATATAGATTATCTTGTTAGCAACCAGATAGTAAATTTATTCTCATGTTTGTTCTCTCATACTTATTGCATATGCTTATAAAATCTGAAATTATGAATCTTCATAAAATCATTTTACATCATGTCCTCTCTGAGCTTTCTCACACATCCTTCTCATTCATGGTAAAAATATTTCCTAATGCACTGTACTTATGATACATTTTAAAGTAGGCCCACATGAAAAAGGACATGTGGTAGTTTTTTGTCTGGGTCAGTATTACCCAACTGCATATATTTTTCCTTACTGATTTATATGCACATTTGAGGTAACAGGCATACACACACGCACATACACACATGCGCACATGTATGAACACATACACACATATGAGCTGGTATAGAAGGGGAACTTATTTTGAAGAAGGGTATCAGTAGGAGAGAGAAGACTAGATAGAGTGGAAAAGACTAATATCACTCAATATGTCCATGAAAATGTCAAAGAACAAAAACTAAATATAAAATAAACTGCTTCATTTGAATAATTTCTTACCATTGAATAACCTAACCTATGCATACTAAGTAATAAAGTACCATATCACCAAATCAGCTTGACAAAAACTTAGGGTAAATATCAATAAAAATTGGTTGATGTCAGATGAATATCAGTTTCCACAATGTGAGGATGAATGATGAAACTATATGATGTTAGTGTGTTAATATTTATTACTGGGTATAATAAGATGAAATTTAGTCGGGCAATCTTGTCTCTTTCTCCTTTCCCAGTGGATATATAGATGTTTTTCTTAGGATTCACCTTGTTACATGGCTTCTCTAGGGACATGGACTATAGGTTCATTATCTGCTGTTTTACAGCTAGTATCCACTTATGAGTGAGTACATACCATGCTCATCTTTCCGAGTCAGGGTTACCTCACTCAGAACGGTTTTACCTAGTCCCATCCATTTGCATGAGGATTTATCCCTACTTCTTGTATTGGCTTTTGGGGACCCATTCTCTTTGGATGGATACCTGGCTCAGCCTAGTAGGGAGAGCCTTGGACCTTCCCCCAGAGCAATGTACTTTATGCTCTCTGAAGAGTGGATGGGGTAGGGTTGGGGGAATGTAGAGGGAATGTGAGTGAGGAGGGACTGGGAACGGGGATTGGTATGTAAAGTGAAAAAAAAGTTTGTTTTCTTTTTAAATAAATAAAAAAACACAAAATATCCTGATTAAAAAAGATGAAATTTAATAGGATCAGAGGTACTGTATTTGCTTAATACATGATTATTAACTCATTGATCACAAATCCAGTTAACATGGCTTGTTTCTTTGGTGAGAAACTAAGGCTAATATAAAGCTTTTGACCAAACCAAATGTTTATTTGAAATACCCGCAGAATTAGGTTCTTTCATATGCATTCAGAATGCTGGCAGATTTTGATTTCTTGAGTTTATAGAAATGAGGTCCTTTCCCTCCATCCATGTCACCTTGTTTACTGCTGATGGAATTTTCTGGGATTCTCTGATATGTGGTACTCTCCATCTTCCAAGTCAATTACAGAAAATGTGCTTCCTGTTAAATTCCTCTCAAATTAATTTGGGAACAGGGTTGGAAATATTAACGTCAACTCATTTGAGACTTATTTAAGCAAATATATTTTCATACTTATTGTCATATGTTCATAAAAATTGCATAGCTTTTTCTAGTCACGGGTTCCACCGACACTTAAAGGAATGGAATTGCACACGTTTGAGAATGACCAAGATGATTTAAAAATTCTTCCTTCAAGCCGGGCGGTGGTGGCGCATGCCTTTAATCCCAGCACTTGGGAAGCAGAGGCAGGCGGATCGTTGTGAGTTCGAGACCAGCCTGGTCTACAAGAGCTAGTTCCAGGACAGGCTCCAAAACCACAGAGAAAGCCTGTCTCGAAAAACCAAAAAAAAAAAAAATTCTTCTTTCAGGGTATTGTACTGCAGCATGCTCTCAAATCTATTCATTGAATTGTTTATTTGACTCTTCCAAACTGCTTCTTTAGTGTGTGAGGTTGATGGTATATTAAACAATCACTTCAACCTTGCTTTTAAAATTGATGCTTTAGTGTGTTGATATCATGGGCTATTTACCAACTTCACTAATATTTCAAATAACTAACATTTTTGAGTATTTTTTCTTGCACTTTTGACATACACAAGTACTCCTGAGCCATTCAGAGTATATATCATTTATGTTCAATGTGTTTAACTACTCTGACATAATTAATTTGCCATTATGTTATATGAGGTATCGATATTGAGATAAAAATACTGTGATAGCAAAAGGAAGAATACAGTTGGCTGTGCATCTCATATCAGAGATTATTTGGGGGTACATTTTTTTCTCAAGTAAATTTAGAGGTTATTTACTGAACCATTAGTTGCATAACCATTCTCTCAAGCCTCCTAGAGGTATTCTTGTACAATTATTCCTACTGTGCTCCAGTTCAGTCCTTTGACTCAGAAGATCTTCTCCTAAATCCATGATAATAAAGGGAGAGGTTGTCTTCTATTTGAAAACAAATATCCATTTGCTGTTTGGAATGTGTTTGCTCAACTGACACGCTGTTCATTTCCCCATAAACTCCATGAGACAGGAAATCTGTCATACTTACCCCTCATTTTCTATAAGCATAAGGTTTTTTCCAACCCATGGAAAGATCTATTAATCCACTAAAATTTAAACAGAAAATGGGAAAGAGTTCACTGTGGCTTCCAATTTCCATACTCTCACCTTCATGTTCCATCCTGCAGTCTCAGATTTGATGCATCATCAGGACACAAACCATCAGCCAGGATCAGAGTGAGCAAGAGAAAAAAAAAAGCTGTGCTGCTTCATTAACCAATGCAGGAGGAATAGATAGCTTCCCTCAACTTGGCCCAAACTCATTTCTCAACACCCTGGTATCTAGAGTTCTCAAAAGGGCTGACTAATGCTTGCTTATTCAAATATGGCAGACACATAGGGAAGCACAGCTTCAATGCAATCTCTCAAATAAAATCAAGTGCAAGATAGCAGCACTGCACAAAGATTGTGTGTGCTCACTTAATTTTAATTGTCATATAGCATTGTAATCTTCCTTAACCATATGCGATTGAGAATTTTCTCTGCAGGTGAGAAGGAATATTACAAATTTCAAAGGACATTGCATTCTCTCTCACAGAAGACCTCATCAAGCAATGTCTCCCTAATAGTATTTATCATTCTCCTTCCTCTTTTCGACAGATAATCTTTCCCTGGAATACTTTTAGCTTTTTTGCCATTGTGCCAATTGCCTCTGTTGGAAAAAATTTCTTCCTGTCTATTCTTTCATATCCAGTCTGAGATTTGCATCAGCCACAGAGCCTCAGTTTCTGGCATTATTCCCAGGACCTTGGCCCAGTACCAGTGAGCATTAATCTCTCAGGCACTCCTGCAGTTTGGGAGGAGAACTTTCTTATTACAGAGACTGTCCCTGAGTAGGATTGAACCTCAAGAAGCAATTTTTGCTTCTTTACTTCAGCAGCTCTCCAGTTACCTTTTGAGGAGGTTGGTCTTGTGTTTTAAGGAGAAAACAGTGAGTGTCCTGTATAATTTCCTACCACTAATTACCAAAATTCCCAGATTGAATTCTACACAAAGATCTTTAAAAATTCCCTTAGTTTTGGAATCTCTGGATTTGAAAACATTTATTTTCTCTCATGAATGCATTATATCTAGTATATTCTCAAAATATGTTGGGCCATTTCAAAAAGAGTAAAGATGTTTTAGGTGCCCAGTGTAGTCAAGGACTCATTTTGTCATTATTCGTCTTAAAGCATATGAAGAACAAGAGATCTATGACACAGAGCCAGGGAATTAAATTACAGAAATGTGTGATATTTATAGAACAAAGACAGATATATCTAGATACTTGCTACTTTCAGCTTCATCCATCTCCTGGAAAGCTGAATCCACAATTTAAAAATCCCTGGTGTGCTTCTCTCTTCCTGGGTACCACACTTAAGCAAAGTAGATGGTGGATTGCCAGAGAAGAACACAGCGACTACACAACTGACTCTTCCTGTATCTTAGTGTTTTGACTCCATTTGACACTAAGGCACAATATGACAGAAGAAGGCACCCATTTGTGCCTGTCATGATATTCAAACAATATGCTTCTCATTCTCACCTTCAAGTTTTTAAATACATGAATATATTGCTTATAAGTAGATATGAATACCATATGCATGTATAGTGCTTTTACAAAGTAGAAAATGGTCTCATATAACCGACAACTAAAGTTACAGGTACTTGTGAAGGGCCATTGGGTAACTAGAAACAAACACATCTCTGCTTCACTGAGCCACCTAGGAAGCCCCATGCCTCTCAGTTCTAACACAGTCTAGTTAACCATGGTCCGTTGTCTCAAAGTGGCTTTGTTTCACACAAATAGATGTATTCCCAGCCTCATTGAAAAACAGATGAACTCATCTGTTACATTAAATATCACATCACGTACATGAAGTACATACATGTACAAGAATAACTGCTTTAATTTATTCAATTAAGACTACGTTGCAGTTTAGGGATGAGACTTTATGCCTACCGCCCCTTCTTCTTGGGGGATTTTGTCTTGTTTTGAACTTGTGCAGATTTTTGTGGGCACTATCAGTCTCTGTAATTTCGTGTGATTCAGCCCTGTTGCATTTGAGGAACACGGTATCCTCAGAGTCCTCCATTACTTTTAGTTCTCAAGTCATTGAGCCTCCTTTTCTGCATAGAGCCATGAACTTTTGACAGTTGCTATCTGCTGGTAAAGGCAAAGTTAAGTTTTCTCAAATGTACTGTCACTGGGTATATACAATATACCATGCTGAAAAAAATTATGGCAACCTTGCAAATTCCCAGCCATACATTTATTTTAATGGGGACACACTACTATAAAAAGCTACCATCATAGTAATTATTCATATATCAATATACACAAAATTAACAGTAGCACATTCAGTAACACTTCTGAAAATAGTAGTTTTCATCAAAGTAGAAAAATTCTTCAATACTTTAATATAAATTTATGATGTTTTAGGAGACTTGTATCTTGAAAATCTAAAATTAATCTGAAGAAAATGAAAGAATTCCAAGCAGTAGATACTTTATATATATCTAATATACATTATGATACATGTAAATATCTAGAAATCAATAGAATACAATATTCTAATATTTTCTAAAAAGTTTTATTAATATCGCCTAGCATATTTTCTTCTGAGACATTGTAATTTCATATCTAAAACTGAATTGACTCTCTTTATATTTTGAAAATATGTTTGTAACATGTTCATACTTTACCATGGTTCTGCAGTTATTTGGAATGCATGTATAAAACCTCTTTGAAGGCTATTGTTTGCTATTAACTCATAGAAATCTATTGAGAAGTTTTACTCTGTATTGGATCATGCTTTTCTGCTCTTCAAAAAGTCAGGGAAGTTTTGGCAAAGTTCTAGTAGCTGTATTTGTAATTTTATTTTCTTTTTTATTAGAAATAGGTTTTTTTTTCTCTCATACAATACATCCCAATCTCAGTTTCCCTTCCTTCCAAACCTGCCCCCACCTACCTTTTCTCCAAGATCCATTCTTCTTCAATTTTCTCTTCAGAAAATAGTGGGCCATCAAGAGACATCAGTCAATACAATAACACAAGACAAAAGCCCTCATATCAAGTATGGCCAAGGCAACCCAAGGAAGAAGAGTCCCAAAAGCAGGCAAAAGAGTCAGAGCCTTGCCTGCTCCCACTATTAGGAGTCCCACAAAAACATTAATCTATTAGTCATAACACAGACATAGAGGACCTTATGCAGATCAGTGCAGGCCATATACTTGCTGCTTCAGACTCTGTGAGCCCATATGAGGCCCATATGAGTTGATTTGGTGATCATTGTCTCCAGTTGTTTTCCATTCCCTCTGACTCCTACAAACTTTCCTCCCATTCTTCCCCAGGATTCCCCAATCTCTGAAGGAAAGGACCAAACAGAGGCCTCCAATATATATTCTCTCCCTGTATACTGCCTGGCTGTGGACCCTGCACCTTCTCCATCTGCTACAGGAGAAACTCTCTGTTGATGTTATGACAAGGCACCAGTCTAGGAGTACAGCAGAATGCCATTGGGAAACGTTTTGCTTATTTCCTTATTTATTTACTTTTGGCCTGTCGTGTTTGGTCTTATCCTTGGTTTCTGGGTCTTCCAGGCAAGTTAGGGGCTGGGCTCCCTTTCTTGGTATGAGTCTCAAATTAAACTAGGCATTGGTGGACCACTCCTACAAGTTCTGTACCACCACTGCCACAGCAATTCCTGTAGACAGGACAGATTGTAGGCGGAAGGTTTTGTGGCTGGGCTGGTGTCCAGGCATTTATTTCTGTAGTCTGCAGAGTACCTTCTCATGCCAAAGAAACTAAAGCGTAGTTGTGAAGACTCCATGCAGGCATCAGCTCAACCGCTCTATAATCAATGAACTGTGTGGATGTTGTTCTCATTAATAGGAGTCCTCTGTCAAATTTTGACAAGCGACCCTCTGTCTGAGCATGAGCCTGGGGTTGTTTATGGATTGCCATGGTATCCCCTCAGCCAACAACTCTACTGTATACAACACAGTCCCACCACCGGAAGCCTTGCCTGGCTACAAAAGATGACTAGTTCACAGACTATATCCTCCATTACTAGGAATATGTACCAGGGTCACCATCAGAGATTCCAGAAGTATCTATGGCACTGGGTTTACACACCACCCCCCAGGGATGACCCCAAATTCCAGCTGTCTCTTTCTGAAATGTCTCACCCCCATTACAACAAATCCCACTGCTCCAGTCCCCACCTGCTGCAGACCACTGGTACTGTTTATTCCATTTCCCCTTTCCAGGGAGATCCATGCATACTGCACAGAGCCTTCTCTTTACCAAACCTCTCTAGGCTTGCAGGTCACAGTTTTGTTATCATTTACTTACTAGCTAATATGAACTTACAAGTTAATGTATACCACATTTATCTTCTTGAATCCTAGCTACCTCACTCAGGATGATTTTCTTTTAGTTCTATCTATTTGCCAATCTGATCTCCAAAATATACAAAGAACTCAAGAAATTGGACACCAAAAGATCACATAATCCAATAAAAAACATGGAGTACAGACCTAAATAGAGAACTCTCAACAGAGGAATCTAAAATGGCTGAAAGACACTTAAGGAAATGTTCAACATCCTTAGTCAGCAGAGAAATGCAAATCAAAAATCCTCTGAGATCCATCTTACACCTGTAACAGTGGCCAAGATCAAAAACACTGATGACAACTTATGCTGGAGAGGTTGTTGGGAAAAGGGAACACTTGCTGGTGGGAATGCAAGCTGGTACATTCCCTTTGGATGTCAGTGTGATAATTTCTCAGAAAATTAGGAAACAACCTTCCTCAATACAATTACAACCAGTAATACCACTTTTGGGTATATATCCGAAGCATGCTCAATTGTGCCACAAGGACATGTGCTCAGCTATATTCATAGCAGCATTGTTTGTCATAGCCAGAACCTGGAAACAACCTAAATGTCCCTCGATAGAAGAATGGATAAAGAAAATGTGCTGCATTTACACAGTGGAGTTCTACACAGCAGAAAAAAATAACATCTTAAAATTTTCAGGAAAGTGGATGGAGCTAGAAAACATTATTGTGAGTGGAGTAACCCAGACACAAAAAGGCAATTATCACATGTACTCACTCATAGGTGGTTTTTAAACATAAAACAAGGAAAACCAGCCTATAAACCACAATCCCAGAGAACTTAGACGACAGTGAGAACAATAAGAGAGACTTACATAGATCTAATCTCCATGGGAAGTAGAAAACGACAAGATCTCCTGAGTATATTCAGAGTAAAGGGACCTTGGGGGAGGGCTGAGGGGGGAGGGAAGAGGCAAGGAAGGGGGCAGAGAAAAATGTAGAGCTCAATAAAAATCAATAAAAAAATTTCATGCTGTCATTTTGTTTCTAACAACTGAGTAGTAATCCATTGTGGAAATGTATCACATTTTCTTTATCTATTCATTAGTTGAGGGATACCTATGTTCTTTCTAATTTCTGTTTATTATGAATAAAGACAGAGTGAAAATAGTTGAGCAGATATCTTTGTGACATTTTGGGGTATATTCTCAAGAATAGGATAATTAGGTCTTGAGGTAGATTAAACTCCAATTTTCTGACTTGATTTTCAATTGTTTGCATTTCTTTCCTTCAATATGTGTAGTCTTACTTGGTATATATGAATTTAAGTAATTCATTCCATACTTGATATTTAAAAACTTAGGCAAAAATAAAATAGTCTTTGGTGTGTGACTCATTAGACCCCATTTTTTGAGTCTATTACAGTTTGAGAGTCTACTGTTGTACCATGTTTGATAAATATGCTACTCTTGGTAAAGAGGCCATAAAGCTACTCTTCACTCTCTGAGTGTTTCTGGTCATTTTATTACTTGGTTTATATATATATATATATATAATATATATATATATATATATATATATAATATTTCATTGGATCTTTTCCTGATCTTTTTTTTTACATTTTTGAAACTCACAGTATGTAGTAAACAGGCCTTCAGATGAATTATTTGCTCATAATAAATCATGGAGGTATTTCTGTAAAAGTTTTGTTTGGTATACATTTAATTTCATTATTTATTAGAGATGAAAGTAAATGTGTGCACTGATAAGATTGGTGAGTTGTTTATTTTTACACAGAGAGTTACAATCTCATTAAATATTTATTTTAGGAATTAGCACATTTCCATGAGTTGATTGATATTTTCATATTGAGGCTGAATTTGCTGATTGATGTGAGTATGAGGTAAGAGTAGATGTTAAAAAAAATTATGGACAGAATCATTTCAAGAACTTCTGAGCTGGGCGGTGGTGGCATACACCTTTAATCCCAGCACTCAGGGGGCAGATGCAGGTGGATCTCTGTGAGTTTGAGACCAGCTGGGTCTACAAGAGCTAGTTCCAGGACAGGCTCCAAAGCTACAGAGAATCCCTGTCTCGCAAAAAAAAAAAATCCTTCTGAAAATTCAGTCCTGTTTGCAAGTCAAATTTGTTTTGAATGAAACCTAAGTCAGGAACTCAAGCAACAATTACAACAAAGAAAAGTCAAACATTCTAAAACAACATATTCAGAGATAGATAATTTGATACATGTTGAAGAAGTATAAAAGAAAAAATTTTGTAGTCTTCAATTTCTGTACCTAAACACTATGTTTGTAGTGGATGCAAGTGTTTTCTTCTACAGTAAAACACTGCAATTCAAAAGGAATAATGTTTTCAAGTCTAAGACAAGAAGTTTCACACCGCCTACTTTGGTATTGTGTGACATATTGGTATGTTTGGTACACAATGCAAAGTATATTGATATGTTTAGAACCAAGGCTGTGGTTAAGCTACATGTTTTAACACAGTTGAATGATTCCATCAATCCCTCAGGATGATTCTACATTTATTTTTAATTAATATTTTGGGGTAATATTCAGAACCCTTTTACTGTTGTCATAATTTTGGGACTTTCACGTGCAATCATGGCATCCTATGTGGGTTCATAGTCTACAATTTAGAAATCTTGGAGCTCAAGAAGACTTAAATGGGAATTAAGACCAGCTGAGGATGCTTTTATAATGCTCTTTGTTATGATAAAATTGAAATACAAAAGTATATCAATTAGAATACAACAAATGCCATGTGTTTAGGAAAATATTTAAATCTAAAAAAATCTTCTATATCAGCAATATTCACATTTACTCAAATCCTGATACTTTGGACATTTTTAAAGTTATTATTTTTAATTTTATATAGATGGATGTTTGGCTACATGTATGTGTGTCACCCGTTCATTTTTTTCAAGGAGACCAGAAACAATGTTATAGTCCCTGAAACTGGAGTTATTGACTATTCTGAGCTGTCATGTTAATTCTGGGAACCAAACATGGGCCTTCTCTAAGCAAATCCAGTGCTCATAAACTCAGAGTCCTCTCTCCAGGCTACCCTTTTACTGCTTTTTAAAACATTTTTCCTGACCACAATATCCACAGATAATTGCATAATGTTTTATTTGGCTATGGATTAAATTTCATACTATAGAAAGTAAATTACCAGCACCTGTCTTTCCTTCAGCACAATGATTTTGAAAGTGTTTCATTTACTTTTATGCATGTAGTTACAAACACCAACATTTGCTTTGCTTTTGCTCGTGAGGACTGTGACATTATGGGGATATATCTTCACTCACACATTTTCAGATTGTTTCCAGCTAGACTTATTAAAAATTAAGTCATATGAATATTCACTCTACAGTGTTTGCACAAGTATTCACACTTTTTTCTTTGGGCAAAATACCTTGCAGGGAGAGTGGACCATCCAGCCTTCAAAAATGATAAGTTGGATAGACTGAAAAATTCACAAAGTATAGATGTTTAGTTTTACCTTTTCAGAGTCTGGGATGTCTAAGTTGAAGATGACAACAGATTCAGTGTCAGGTAAAACACTGTTTTACTTCCTGGAATCCTACGTAGAAGGATGAAAAAGCTAAAATCATGTCTTCAAGTCCATTTTTAAGAGCATCCATCCCACATGTGTTGGAGGAGGTACTGCCGTGCCCTAATATACTTCAATGTGCTCTCAGCTACCACAGAAGGTAGGGGTGGAAATTCATTCTGTGTCACCTCTTCCACACCTCGTTGTAACAATTAGGTAGGTCATTCTTTCATTCTTCGCTGTCCTCCAAATTCAAACCACCAACTGTTTAAACACCTAAGCTTCCTCCTTGCCTAGTGTCAGACATCCCTGTAACCATAAACATTTCATCACAAGTGAGTCAAAATTTCTCTGAACAGGGAGCCTGGGGACAGTTGGTGATCTCAGCACCTCTCATCACCTACTCCTCCCAGAAACTGAAGCTATTCAAAACACAAAATATCACACAACAAAAGGTAACAGCTGTCTTGCACATTCCAGGCACAAACCCTGACTGTTTACCCTGATCACTCTAGTCCACTAGACAGGCTCAGGTACTTGTGTGTATTTTCCTAATCTTTTCCCCTAATATGTGTGCAAAAGAAGAACAATCTTCATGCAGACGTTGATATGAAGAGGAAATCTACCACATTACAGTCAAGAAAAACTTGCACAGCTCAGGACAAGAGAAAGGAATCTTGAGACTGGACTTCAAATGATGGTCACAAGGAAGAGAAAAGAGCAATCTCTCTGGGAAAATTCTTCTCCTTTTGAGCAACTTCCTGGTGTAAAAACTTATAAGCTACCAACAGGTTAACTTCTAAGTTAAGTCATGTCTTTTCCCTTCCTGTGTGAACTACAAGAACATGCACAAATTGTTTCCTTCTTTGTTGACAACAAAACTGGTAAGCAGTTTCAAAGAGCCAGATGCCTGGCCACATTGGGTATTTTGGCAACAATTTTATACAAATATAGATTATATAATAGTGCCTAGATCAAAGGGTCTTCACTCTATGAACTTTCTTCTCTCTTAGAAAAGGTGTTGTAACTGTAGCCAAGGGTCAGAGAAATACCATTCGTACACAGTCAAGGAATCAAGGAGGTGCCCAGCTAGTTTGGATTCTTTGTGTGTTTATTTGTTTGGTTGGTTTGGTTTCTGTTTGTTTGTTTGTTTGTTTGTTTGTTTGAGACAGGGTTCCTCTGTAGTCTTTGGAGGCTGTCCTGGACCTAGCTCCTCTAGAGCAGACTGGCCTCAAACTCACAGAGATTCACCTGCCTCTGCCTCCCGAGGGCTGGGATTAATGGTGTGTGCCACCATGATGACCTGCCTAGTTTGGATTCTTTGGAGGAATTTGTCTGAGTTTTCAACAAGGTGAGCAAGAACAATCTCCCTTCAGGAGATTAAAGGGCCCACTTCTTTGTGCCTCTTACGTGAAGATTTTACCTGGCACAGGGCATCACCAGATGAGGCATGGACTAGATTTTTCCTCCCAGTTTCAGAATATAGAGTAAGAAATGTAAAATGAGAAAGAAGGAAGAGGAGAAAAAGGAAGAGAATCACACTGTTAGTTCCAACTAAAAGAGTTTGCTATTTGCAAAGAAGGGAGTGCTAAAGCACACTGTTCAAAGCCCATAGTCAGAGCCCAGGGACATCGGAGCTCAGATGACACAATCAAGATGTGTACACCTATCTGTAAAAGTGTTGTTTTCAATCCGCTTGCATTGCTTTTAAGTATCTGTGAGCACGTATATATTCTGCATGCAGGTTCTTTGGTTTTAAAATGTAGATACTAAAACACCAAATACAGACAAATTTTCTATCACTAAAAGACTAAAGTCTGAATATACTTCTGGCTAGAGAATTCACATATTCATAAGAGCTAACAAAAAATGAATTAAGTTTATGTATATAACATATAAAGACTCTCAGAAACTCCCCAAAAAAGGAAAACTAAAATTCAAAAGACTGTCACTTCTTCATATTAAAATTTTCTGTTGCTTCCCAGTATTTTCTTCAGTGGACTCAGTATGATCTATATTTGTGTTTCTACATCAAACACTTGACTATGGCACCGTTTTCAAAAACACCAAAATATGTCCATATCATCTTTCAATCAAAAGATATTTTATCTGTCTTATTTTCCATCCAGTGTAGAGATGCATTTTTTCTCTAGAGTTAAAAGCATTTCCTTAATCCATGTTTACAAGTATTATATAATCATAGGTAGATTTAGAGTCCCCTGATAGATTCTGATCAATCTAGCTCATAAAATTTTAGATACTTTAATCCCTACTCATTAGTCAGACTCACAGTCAGCTAATCTCTCATCGAGACATTGCAGAATGCCCCTCTATGTTTTATCTATGGCTTTATAGGGCTGGGATGTCTGTAACTAAAGGGACTCAAATAAATAAGTATAGAAAATAAGACAAAAGTGTTGTTTTCTACTCGTCTACAACTAATCTATGAAAATAGAATGCTTGCATTTCAATTTTATTTGTCATTTTATTGCTATTGACTGTGTGGCCTATTTTCAGAAAATATTAAAGTTTATCTTTTACATACATTCAATACTTTTGTCTATTTGCTTAAGATTTTAGTGTCACGTTTATTATTTTTGTTTTGTTTTGTTTTTCAAGGCAGTTTTCTCTGTGGAGTCCTGGCTCTCCTAGAACTCACTCTGTAGACCAGGATGGCCTTGAACTCACGCAGATCTGCCTCCTTATACCTCTTAAGTACTGGGACTAAAGGTGTCTGTCGTCTTAATTCTTTCATCCGTACATTTGAGATTAAAGCAGACGTGTAATTTCTGCTTTTAAAATTTACCAAATGTTTGGCTTCTCCGTTATCATCATAAACAATATTGTCTCATTATGAACTCATGCGTGTGAGCTACAGCAACCACATTTTCTGTTCTAATAGATACGAGGAATTTAAAGAACAAGTTCAAGTAGCTCTAAATAATTTCAATTTTTAAAATGAGATCTAGGGCTGGAGTGATAGCTTAGCAGTTAATAGTGTTTAGTACTTCTTTAAAGAATTTGAGGCCCTTTTCTCGGATCTTTGATTGGGTTGAAGATTAGATAAATGTAGTTAGTTACTTTCTTCTCACGACTTGGCCAATTTATTGATTGCATAAGAATTAAGCTAGTTGACTGAGATGGAGGGGAGAGGGCCTTGGGCTTCCCATAGGACAGGGTATCCTGCACCATCTTAAGGAAGCAGGGGGAGGGCAGTGGGGTAGTGGGGGAGCGGGAGGGCCGGGAACAAGGGGAGTAAATGTAAATTTTTCTTTTAACAATAAAATTAAAAAAAATAAAATAAAATAAAAAAATTTGAATTTGGTTCCCAGTACCCACATCAGACATCAAGCTAGCTGTAATCACTCCATCTCCATGGCATATAACATCCTTTTCTGTTCTCCAAAAATGCCTGCACACACTCAGAGCCACATTTACCCAAGTTTTTATTGTTCACATCCAGTCTAGGAAACACACATCTCCTAAACCTCTAGGACACTTGAGCTTTAATCTTATAAAACAAAGGATGCAGAAGATGTGAGTGATCTGGATTCTGAAGATGCTACAGTTCCTCTCCAAAATACCATTCTCTGGCTTTTCTTTCAGGACATTAATCTACTCTAAGTGGATCTAGGAGAAGTTTTCAGGGTCTCGGGAATGTCCTGATGTTTTTAGAGTATCACATTTTTGCATCCTATTACAATAATCTCATATTGTTAAAAGCTTGGCCGACCATATACCATTATATGGAAATCAATGACTTGCAATAAACTTCTCTTACAGCATAGCATTGAGGTTTCAGTTACAGGGAATGGTTGAAAACTTGAATCACAATTTTTTGTCTTTGAAAAGTCTTTCCCATTACTCTGAGGAGGACTACTGGTTAGCTGCTGTTTATAGAGCAATACCTACATTCACCCTGTGGTACCTTTAGTTATTCACAGTTTTCAGTATTATGGGATGCATATTTACAGTATGCAGAAATATTAATATTTCTGTCTTATCAGAAGTTTTCTCTACCCTTAAGAGATTATAAACAATTATATGACAACAATATCATAGGATAATCCATAGTTTTCTCTGAAATTTCTTTCTTAAAAAGCCTATTTGTAGTTTGCTAACTTTAACATGCTCATTCTTATTAGCAAATCATGATATCAAGTAAATCTTAAAGAATACTTTTATGTACTCAGAATAAAAATATGATGCAAATGTCTCTAAAAAGTGAATTTTCATCAGAGAATAAGTGACTATGGAGTGCCTGCATTGTCTGTCCAGTCCCTTTAAGAGACAAGCTCTGCCAACCCCACCTCCCTTCTGTTGTGGCAAGCAGATCTTCCTCCTGAGGGATATATATACATCTCCCTGAGGGAGAAGGGGATATATATCCTCTCCCTCACCCTCACCCTCTCTCCATTCCCTTTCTTTTCCATATTCCACTAAATAAACTGTATCTGAACTTTCTCTGCATGGCATACCTATCTGTCTCTTACCTGCTGAAGCTCCTCGTAGGACAACCTGCCCCACTGACCTGTCGAGGTCTCTCACCCACCACCTCCCACCTACCTGGGACCCACAGAGATCTACTAACCCCCGTAAATGCTCTGCTGTCCAGCAGGCTCCTTTTTTCCTTTCTCTAGGCAGCCCCTTCCGTACCCATCTGAAAGCGCTCTTCTCCTCTTGCTCCCATTCCTTCTATTCTATCCCTCCGACTGCTACCGCTGGTCCCGCAGAAACCAACAAGGTTGTTTGGATTTGTGAGGCAGCTGTTTCCAGTTCAAGCCCTTGTTCCTTGCCACAGCTTGTGTCCCAGCGGCTTGACGACAGGGTGGATCAAGGTGCTCAGCAATTTTCCTCTCTACTTCACGTATGAAAGAGTGTTAAATGATGTGGTCACATAGATGTAATTCTGTTTTAAATGTATGTTCTACACAGTCTCTATGTTTCTCTTGCTATTAGATTTAAAACTACAAAAGCTAAAAAAACATGTGACTTCTCCATGCAGCACGTGACCACTGCCATTTTGACTGAGGTCAAGTGACCTCACTGCTATCTTAACTGAAGGCAAGGTCAGATGACCAAGTCCCACCTCTTTACTGAGATATACCCTGACTGGTCCCTCAGCTTACTTATATTTTTGTCTCTAATTTACTCTTGCTGACTCTGTTACATGTGTGTTTTATGCAGTCACATGCCTTTGGTAGGGCCCACCAAAAGAATCCATTTCACCCAACTCCCGTTTAATTATGTGTGTGTGGGGGTGTGGGTGTGGATGTGTGTGCATACATTTAATTTAACTCTAATGTGTGTATGTGTGTATGTGTGCATACATGTGACTTAAATGCACATATGTTTAGTGCTAAACATTATATCTCATTCCAGACCAAAAAATAAGTAATAAGTCTCAAGTTTTAAACGAGTATGTGTATTTAATCCACCCCTGCTTTAAAATATATTAAGCTGTTCTCTACTATTGTCAGTTCTACTGTTAAGTTTTTTTTTTTCTTGGTTTTTCGAGACAGGGTTTCTTTGTAGCTTTGGAGCCTGTCCTGGAACTAGCTCTTGTAGACCAGGCTGGTCTCAAACTCACAAAGATCCACCTGCCTCTGCCTCCCAAGTGCTGGGATTAAAGGCATGTGCTACCACTGCCAGGCTGGAATAATATCTTATTGCACCGCCTGGCCTGTTAAGCTTTTATTGAAATCAGTTTTTTCTTCTATGTTGAGAGCCAGTACAGTCAAGATTGGCCCCACCTCTCTAGGCAGATTCTATACTGTAGTTATAACTCATCTGTACTGGGTATACAGCTCTCAACTGCTCAGAGATCGGGGAATATGGCATTTAAATATTTAATTATTTTAAAAACTTTCCATAACAAAAAGACTGGTTGGCTCCTAGCAGCAGCACTCTACTTCTTCCAGAGAAGACAGAAGACAAATGGACACAAAACAACAACCATCCATAATTCACTTCAACTGCCAAGTGCTAACTACTGAGTGAAACTGCCTTTCATCCAAAATAAAAATCTCCAGACAGTGGACAGAATCACCAGAATAGACAGCTTAGCTGCTCAGGTCTAGGTAGGCTTGTCTTCCTACAGATTTCTTAGCCCACAGGATCTTCTGGAGTCTGGCAGGCCTGGCACTGAACAGCAAAAGGCAAACACAACCCTCAGCGACCATGGAAGACCCTGAAGAGTAGCTCTAGGTGCCAATCAAGTAAGTTTTCTGTCAGTTGTTAATTAATAAATCAAGTAATATTTTACCCTTCTCAAAGACCTATGATGCAGTTTAACAGCTGAGAAGTTTTGTCATTTAAAAGGACAGCCACACCAAATTTCAATAAACTACAAGTTAGCAAACTTCTTTCTCATGCTGTCTTTCATAGTTCTAAAGATACTTTTCATTATGCAAAAATATCTGTTTCAATCATTCTGATATAAATCTACTCCTGTTTAAAACTTACGTTTTTACAACCCCCCCAAAAAATCTGGTGAATTCTAGGGAGCAGAACTAGAGGATCCACCTTAAACAGATCAGATACACACTGCTCAATTCCTGTATTTCCCTAAACTTAACTTTGTCCTCTTTTCTGCCAATACTTTAAACAGGTCTAAGAGACACCAGACATTTCCATACCACAAACCCAGGGAAGGGCCAGAAAGGACTCAGAACCAGCTCTAAATTTCAGAAAATCCCAAACACAACGGATAAACGCAAGAAAAGTGGAATGGAACGAGAAAAAACTGGCTTAAGGAGGGGAGGGGAGGCTCCGGGAAAGACAGGGTCTCACCCTGGGGAGAAGTACAGCCCCACCCAGCTGGGGGGGTCCCAAAAGGCCCCATGTTGGCACGCCAAGTGTGGCAGAACACACAGGTTTATTAAAGACCAAAATACACACAGATTACAATACCCAATAGAGCTCCTCCATGGAAGTACACAGGTCGGCGATCCGTGCAGAGAGAGAGCTTCCCACCTGGGTTTGCCATTTTATACCTCTCCTGGGACCTGGTGGTCCGGCCCCATTAATTAATTGAGGGGTGGCAGCGGGGTGTGGTCACAAGCCAAAATGGTAAAGACCACACCCCTTCAAGCTACCCTAGGATGTGACCAGCACTTATCTTTCTCAGTTTGCTCCCAAGACGATGCTCACAAATCAACAGGAAGCAGTCTTGAGAATCCATTTCCCAATTCCTTTAACCTGTTATGCCTAACTTTCTACCTATTTATTATTTAAAAGAGAGAGAGAGAGAGAGAGAGAGAGAGAGATGGGAATATAATGGTCTGCCCCATTCCTTTAAGAGACGAGCCCCACACACTCCCCCCCTCTGCCTGAATGGGCTCTCTCTCCCTTTCTCTCTCTCTCTCTCTCTCTCTCTCTCTCTCTCTCTCTCTCTCTCTCTCTCTCTCTCTCCTTCCATAACTCACTGAATAAACTATACCCAAACCTTTTCTTTGCATGGCATGTCTATCTCTCTCTTACCTACCATGGCTTCATGTGGAACAGGCTGCCCTGCTGCCCTGCCAAGGTCTCTCACTCACCACTCTAACCCATCTGGGACCCACAGAGGCCTTGGGTGGTGGGAATGGCTGCCCCTTGTGTCCCACTGCCACCTCTTGGGGAACTGTGCACTTTTACCTAAACCATTACAGTACCCAGACATACATCTGTAAGTGAACTTCTGCACCTAACAGTAGCCCAGCATGAGCATTAGCCAGATTCTTCAAGACATCACACTTTCTCAGTAGTTACTGTCATTTCCAATCCTTATTATTTCTCTCCCATGTGATCCAATTATTTTCATTCTACATAACTTTTGTCATTTCTATTCCTCCGGTTTTTTTTTTTTTTTGCCCACCTGTGGCTCCTGCCCTGCTATTCCTCTCTTCTCACTTGTTCTTTTCTCCTGTTTCCCATCCCCACCCCAATTCTCAGCTTCCCTCCTTCTCCCTTGTTCCCCCTCCTTCTACCCCCAACAGCTTTCCCCCATTCCTTTTCTCTTTGTTTCTCCCTTTGCTGGTTTTTAGAGATTTATTTTGTTTTAATTATGCATATGTTAGAGAGGTAGGTGAACACTACCTCAGGGACCCACAGCAGTGTGAAGATGGCATCAGAACCCAGGAAATAGAGTCAAATTTCTGGGGCTCCTCTGCAAGAAAAGTGCATTTAACTGTTGAGCTGTCTCTCCAAAACCATCTTACATTTATTTTGCCCTTTCAGAGTTTCTGATCTTGGAAACTAGATTCATTCCTTTATCTGCACTATGTGGTGTGTGTGTGTGTGTGTGTGTGTGTGTGTGTGTGTGTGTGTGTGTGGTATATGGGTGAGGAGAAAGAAGGAGGAACAGGAGAGAGAGAAACAGAGATAAAGAAACAAAGAAAAAGCAAAGTCTAATTTCTTCTGCTTATTAAAAATTTAGAGTTGGTTATTGACTGCCTTAAATTTTGTAAAATGTTCTAACAGTGGACTTAAAAAAAGGAAATTTAATGTCTCTATGTTTATAGTAAATTGTCTTACTGTTAAGTCAAAAATCAAGTTTAGTGCCGTACATCTGTTTGAAAGTAAACATGAATTTAGAAAAAATTTGAAAATTATCTTAAATGCATTTTGGTTTTCAAAAAGAATTTGATTAGTTACAGAATTTCAGTAAACATAACAGACACATTTTGAAAAAGGAGAAAAATAGATACAGATTCAAAACAGCAATGCCCTTTGAAGTTCCATTGGCTTAAATTTTTGTTTTCCACTTTTGTCAGCATTTTTACTAGTACTGAATAAATAAGGGTATATAAGCAGATGTTGAAACTATGTCTAAGTCCTAATATTTAAGGAACAGATGGCTGCATAAACGTGATAATTTACTAAATATATATAAAACTAGCTTATCTGTAAGCCCATATTACTCAGCAAAATAAATAAAGTTTGTATAGACATACTGAATTAATAACTTCTTTTCATGGTACAAAAAACAGCTGTCTTTTTTTAACCTAAAGTGCTATCACTCAGTGACATAGTAGAGATATCTAGTAACAGCAAAAATTATGATAATAATACACAGAGTGAAAGATCCCGGGAATATCATAAAAGACACTCTAAGCATGCATGGAGGAATAAGGAGTAATGGCTTTGCAGCATTTGCTCTTCCAGAGTACTCACGTTTAAAGCTGAGAGCCCACATCAGGTTCTTATCACCATGTGTTTCTCCAGATGCAATGGATCCAGCATCATCTTCTAGCCTGGAAGGTATGGAATTGTGGCATAAACTAAGAATATAAGAATGTGGAGGCCCCCAAAATGGAAGCCTATTCCATCTTGACTGATGGTCAGAGAGTTTGAGGTGGCTCAAAGTTGTTGACAACTGTGCTACATGCCCTGACCTAGGGTTTGGTTATCGGGTATCTTGGACATTAAGATGGCCCATAGAGGCAGAACCATTCCACCCTGAGTAAAGGTCGAGAATTCAGGCATATTTCTGCTTCTTCTTCTTTTTTCTTTCTTTCTTTCTTTCTTTCTTTATTTGGTTTTTCGAGACAGAGTTTCTCTGTGGCTTTGGAGCCTATCCCGGAACTAGCTCTTGTAGCCCAGGCTGGTCTCAAACTCACAGAGACCTGCCTGCCTCTGCCTCCCAAGTGCTGGGATTCTGCTTCTTCTTTTGTATTAAGAAGTTTGACCTAGGGTGTGGCTGCCTTTAGGATAGTTGGTGGGTTCATTGTCTAAACAACAGAATGCTTTTCTCATGAATTAATGGCTTGATGACTCAAAGTACTGAAGCAAGGAATTGTTCAAGTTGTCCTTTGTATCATGTTAAAACAATCTTTTCTCTTCTTCTCCCTTTTTTGTATTGGGGCATAAAAATGTGTGGAAAATTAAAAACAGGTGAACTTTAAACTCAGAAAAAGAATTCCGCATTCAGTATTTGCTGAGTTGCCCTCCCAATATTATCCTATGTCTCTGTAGTTCTTTCTTATCTCTATACCTCCTACCTAAGGTTTCAAATCCTCACAGGTAGGACCGTGGCAAAGTCACCTCCAAAAAGCTACCTCAATATATGGCAACCCACTATGGCACAGCTCGCAACATAAGCACTTTCTCTCTCTCTCTCTCTCTCTCTCTCTCTCTCTCTCTCTCACACACACACACACACACACACACACA
>JAQHUG010000185.1:2746508-2827176 GCA_028555095.1 Dicrostonyx torquatus
GATATTTTTATTGTCTGTAATTTTATGTCCAATGTCTGTTCCCATTGTATATAGTTATTTTAGAGCTAGATTGATCTTATTTAGACAAAAGGGGGAGATGAAGGGGAGTGGTCTTGGCCATTTTGGCTTATAGCCACGTCCCGCCATTAGCTAATTATTCCGCCCCCCCCCTAATTAGCTGTTAATTCATGGGGCTGGACCACCAGGTCCCAAGCGGTATAAAAAGATAGGCCCACATGGAAAGCGCTGTCTCTGCAGATCGCCGGCCTGCCTGCTTCTTCGGAGGAGCTTTGGTCCAGTACAGTAACCTGTGTGTATTTTGGCCCTAGTACACTGTGTGTCTCAAATAAACTTCCACAGTTAACCTCTAGCTAAGATCATAGTCAAAGTCTAACATTGTTTAACAAAAACAAAACATCAAACAAACAAAAAGAAACCCAAAAAACAGAGAATGCGAGAGGGGTTTATGGGGACCTTGATGAGAGAGGAATACTGGAAGGAGAGAGAGAAAGAAAGGGAAATGAGGTCAGTATAAAAAATAAATGAAATATTTAAATAAAAATTTTAAAAAATGGTGTCAGCTGTCCCTTAACATATTTTGTTTCTTAGAAGATTTAAAAATACTAACTTTTAACTCTCTTTTGCATCGTATGACTCTGTGTCACATATACTTTGTGTGCTCTCTCCATGAAGTTAGGCAAAAACTAAATTGAATTAGAAATACTCTCATAAAAGTAGCAGAAACAAAATGGACAAGGTTCAACAGAGAAATGAAATAAGTCATGTATCATGTACAGTTTAGCTCCATAGAAGTAGATACAATGAATATATAATAACAATTACAACATGCAATAGGTGTAAGTTAGCTCCTAATACCTAAAGAAAAAACACCTCTGCAAAAAAACTTCTTAAAATAGAACCACCTATGGGCAATAAAGAGAAAGGTGATAGAACTGGTAACATCTGGCAGAAGGAGACAATTGAGTAAGTTATTTTAAATGCGGGATATGTAGGACCAGGAAAGCAGGTGTATAGCTTCCGCTAACTGCCTAGCTTCAACCTACACTCTTAACCTACAAATGAAGGGGTGTGGTCCCTTGGCCTGTGACCACACCCTGCTGCCACCCCCAAGGGGGCCGGGTCACCAAGTCCCAGGACGTGTATAAATATTGGGAACACAGGCAGAGAGCCCTCTCTCTGCGTGGACCGCCGACCTGTCTGGCTTGTCTGCATCTACAGAGGAGCCCTTTCCGGTACTGTACCTGTGCCCTTTCCCAAATAAATTTCCTCATACAAATCCAATGCCTCATTTTTTTTTCTTTTGATTCTTTTACATTCAAACCACAGTTCTTTCACCCCTCCTCCTTTCCTCTCCTCCCTCCCCCTCCAGCCCATATCCATTCCCTTCTCCCTATGGGTAAGGGCTTCCATGGGAAGTCAACAAAGTCTGGCATATTAAGTTAGGGCAGGACCAAGCCCATTGCTCCTGCATTAAGGTTAAGCATGACATCCCAACATAAGGAGTGGGCTCCAACAAGCCAGCTCAGGCACCAGGAATAGATCTTGGTCCTACTGTCAGGAGCCCCTCAGATATTATAAGCTTCACCTCTCTCCACATATGGATGACCTAGTTCGGTCCCATAGAGGGACCACAGCCGTCTGTCTAGAGTTCAGGAGTTTCCACAAGCTTGGTTCAGCTGTCTTTGTAGGTTTTGCCATCATGACCTTCCACTCCCTTGCTCATATGTTCTCTCCTCCTTCTCTTCAATTGGATTCCTTGAACTTGATTATGGATCTCTGTATTTGTGTCTGGTTCTGTCAGCACTGGAAGAAGATTCTAGCTTCTCTGGTGTTTTAGATTGTAGTCTGGTTATCTGTTACATCCATTTAGGGGTGAGTTCATACCATGTCTGTCTTTTTTATTTTGGGTTATCTTACTTTGGATGATTCTTTCTAGTTCCATCTATTTGCCTGCACATTTCATGATGTCATTGTATTTTACAGTTGAGTAATATTTCATTGTGTAGATGTACCACATTTTCTTTATCCATTCTTTACTTGACAGGCACATAGTTTGTTCCTGGGTTCTAGCAATTATAAAATTAAAAGCTAATAATGCTGCTATGAACATTGTTTAGCAATTGAGTATGTAGGATTGAGTATCCTTTGGGTATATGTCCAAGATTGGTATTGCTGGGTTTTGAGGTAGACTGATTCTCAATTTTCTGAGAAATGACCATATTTATTTTCAAAGTGGCTGTACAAGTTTGCCCACTTCAGAGTAAAGGGCTGGGGAAAGACTTTTCTATCAAATGGACCAAAGAAACAAGCTAGTGTAGCTATTCAATAGCTAACAAAATAGACTTCAAACTGAAGAAAATCAAAAGAGATAAAGAAGGACATTTCATGTTCATCACAGGAAACATCCATCAAGATGAAATCTCAATTCTGAACATCTATGCCCCCAATACTAAGGCACCCACATTTGTAAGAGAAACATTGCTAAAGATTAAATCATACATCAAACCCCACATGCTAAGAGTGGGAGACTTCAATACTCTACTCTCACAAAAGGACATGTCTGCCAGACAGAAAATTAACAGAGAAATAAGGGACTTAACAGATGTTATGATTCAAATAGACATAACAGTCATCTATAGAGCATTCCACCCAAATACAAAAGAATATACTTTCTTCTCAGCACCTCATGGAACCTTCTCCAAAACTGACAATAACATTGAAAGCATAAGAAAGAAAGAAAGAAAGAAAGAAAGAAAGAAAGAAAGAAAGAAAGTGTCTTTTCTGATGACCATGGCTTAAAGTTAGAATTCAACATCAATGGAAATCCCAGAAAGCTTACAAACTCATGAAACTGAACAGTTCTCAACTGCATCAACTCTGGGTCAGGGAATAAGTCGAGAAAGAAATTAAAGACTTCCTAGAATTCAATGAAAATTAAGGTACATCATACCCAGATATTTGGGACATTATGAAAGCTGCACTAAGAAAAACTACTAGCCCTAAATGCCTACATTAAAAAAAAGTTGGACAAATCCCACTCTAGGAAATTAACAGAACATCTGAAAGTTCTACAACATAAAGAAAAATACTCACCCAAGAGGAGTAGACAGGAAATAATCAAACTGAGGGCCAAAAACAATAAAATATCAACAAAGAGAACAATACAAAGAATCAATGAAACAGAGTTTTTCGAGAGGACCAACAAGATAGACAAACCCTTATCTAAACTAACCAAAAGGCAGAGAAGGAAGATCCAAATTAACAAAACCAGAAACAAAAAGGGAGCCATAATGGATACTCTACCCAATCATTGTCTACTACCATCAATACCTTTGTTAACTGGCTGAATAAATTATCCCTGTTATCCAAATAAATGCTGTCCACACTGTGGGTCAATAAAGATAGATCTTTATTGTGGTGTCTTGCAGAGAACCACCAGAGAGGTTATACACAGATTGTTCTTTATAATGGGATATTGAAAAAAAATCTAGTTCTCCTCTATCTCCTATACCAAGTATTCAGACATTTTTTTTCAGAAAATGCAGACATATGGAGTAAGAAATGAAGAAAATCAAAAACATCTCAAAGGTTTTTACAGTACTAAGCTGTTATAAAGATTAAGGTTGATCCATATAAAGATTAAATTTATCTATTCTTGTAAGGATTAAACTATTTCTCATGACTAAATGCTCTCTAATTACTCTAAGCCTACAGTTAAATTCCTCGAATTCTGTAAAAGTAGGTTTCACATTCAATGATTTTTACAGAAAGGCAAAGTCATTTGTGTACATGTATGTGTTTGTGTATGTTATTAGTACATATATAAAATTCTAGTAGTCCTGCATTTTAGAGTATGTGAAAATTATTTCTAGAATATTGACCTTATTGAATTACCTCATATTATCTGAAGAAAATTTTCTCCTCAAATATTTAGCCTTTTAATTATTTTATGTACAAAAAATTTATGTTTTACTGAAATTTATGTTATATTTTTGTCCTCAATTTTTCTATTTTGTGTCAAATAGGAAGAACTTATAATTATTTTAATTACTATGACAATCATGTTCCCTCTTTTTTCAGACCATTTACATGTGTAATGATAAATTTTCAAATTAGATTGTTTATTAATTTTTTGTTAGGCTTATGTGCTCCATGTTTTTTAAGACCAAATATGACTTAAAAAACTGTAAAAATTCTCAAATAAAAAGTAAAAATAAATTAAATTAATAAATAAAAATTCCTTCCACATTTTCAATTATTTTATTCTCCTATGATTAAATACTTATCAGTTCTATTCTGTCACTATTCTTTTAAAGTTTTTACCTGTTCTAGCATGTTTCATATTTTACTTGATATTGTCATTAAGTTTTTTAATATATGTTTTCATTGATTCACAGTTCCATATCTATATTCATATATATATGAATATAGTCTGTAGTGTCTAGTTTTGTAAATGTGTATATATGGTTTTAAGGATTAATACTATATTTTGTAAAACCAATAGTGCATCTCATCCCTGCTAAAGGCTAGGTCTCCTTCTACCAGTGTCCTAGTTATGCAGCAGTATGAACACACATCATTATTGTTATCACTTTTGCCAGTTCTCTTAACATTAGAGGACATATGAAAGAATTCCTATTTCACACTATTGTTTCTATTAATGTTAATTGCCTTTATTTTTAAACTACACATATTTTGTTTGCTATTATTGAATTATTAGATACTATTTTAATTAAATTATTATATATTATGTTCTAGCATCATTAATATTTTAAGCATTAAGCACAAATTTATTTTATTTTTATATTTCATATTTACAGTGCTATGAAAACAAAATTGTGTTTTAAAATTTTTAAATTCAGCAGAGAGCTGTGCTTTTATCTGCAGTTGTCTTATCTACTATTTGTGCCCATAAAAAAGTCAAGGCCAGAGCTTTGAAGTAATACATCCTTAACATAAGTGGACAAAAATCAAATATACAAAAAAAGGCAAGATAAGTTGTATCTATAATTTCATGTTTTGATGATGGAGGTACTAATAGACACTTCTTGCTTCACTGAGCACAATAAAACCCAAAAGGGGTGAGTTGAGTAGGTGGTTATGAGCAATTGTTACTCTGGCTGTACTCACAAGGTAGCTTACAACCACCTGTCAACAAGGACTAAGTGCATTCCTCTGACTTCATTGGCCAACAGACACACACTTGGTATGGTGCAAACACATGCATGCAGGCAAAACACTCATATGTACAAAACAATAAAATAAATAAGTCTAAGACATTTCAAAAGAACAAAACCACACATGGAAGATCATCTGATTTAATGCTTTGTTGCCCTAGGTTATTGCAAATTATAATTAATTACTAACAATAATTTTATACTATGAAAAGCAATTCTATGATTAGTAGTTCTGTGAAATTAGTTTTCACATGCAAAGCATTATATGGCCAGGTACAATGCTGTACATCTTTAATCCAAACACTCAAGAAGGAATAGGCATATGGATCTCTGAATTCAAGGGCAAACTGGATTACAAAGCTGTTTCTAGGCCTGACAAGATTACATATGAGATCCTGCATCAAACAAAGAAACAAACAAAAATTATGTACTAATACAGAGAAATGAATATCAGTAAATATAGTTGTAGATTATGTTAGGATTTGTCTTTTACTTGTCCAAATATAGACAAAAAGTCCATATTTGGAGTATGTGTCTTTGAAATGTGAGTGATGGAGATGCACAGACTATCAAGTGTGGCCAGTGAATGATGGTGACCACCAATTATCCTGCTGGCTTTGTTTCACACTTTCTCATGGACACACTTAGGCAGGTTTCTAAGTGGGTAGATTAACCAGTATAAAAGGGGGTTTCATGAGGAAGTCCAAATTAATTATATGCTTGCCTCTCTCCTTTCTGTTCATGACTTTTGGCTAACTTTTAATCTACATTTAACAAATTCAACTGACTTCCCAATATGGAGTGTTCAAAGCGTGTGAACTTCTATCCATCGGTAATAGATAAAAATGAACTTATTCTTCCAAAGAAGTTAGGAAGTAAGAGACGTCTACATTAATTTATGCAATAAATAGCTAACGTTTATTATGAATTTGTCTTAGGGTAGCATGGAGAGTATGCAAATGAACTCTTATTTTACAAATGTATAGAGGATTTTGCCAAGGGCGTATCATTCTCAAGACAAATCCAAATCAGTGTTTTGTTTTTCTCAGTTCTTGAAACCTTAGTCTGTGCACCATATGTGTTCATGGGTTTACTATTAAAATGCTTGTTTATTTGTTTTCATCAAAGTATTCTTTTTATTTTTATTGTTCATACTGTAACACAAATATTAAGACCCCAGAGACAGATTTTGGGGTTCAACCTGAAGATAAGAAGCAAAAGCAACCAAGTCACTAGAGAGTTCTTACATTTTTGAAATCTTCAGACTGAAAGAGAGTGAGCTACTGTTTCATTGAACATTATATTCATCTCTAGTGATAGATTTAAAGGTGTGCAGCATTACTTCCCAGACTCTCTGGCTAATTAGTGTGACTTCTGGGATTAAAGGAGTGTGGCCCATCTGCCTGCCCTGCATGGCTGACTAGTGTGGCTGTTTTGCATTCTGTCATTCAGGTAAGCTTAAATTATTAAAATATAAGTAAAATATCACTACATTCCTCCTTTTTGTGTAAAATCAAAAGTGAAGACTATGTACAATAAGTACAATAACCATATGTAGTATAAACTGCCAATAAATATATCAACAATATATCTACTTGCATTTGACAAAAGAGAAAAAACACTCCATATCTATCCTATCTTGTGAGTCCAAATTCTTATACCTAATTTACTTTCTATCATAACTTGCTTTCTGTGTCAGGTAAACAAGGAAAACTATAACTATTGAGCCTTTAATTCCCAGAAAGAAAATAATATTAACTGAGTGGTGTAGGAGTTCCTTCTGTTTGTGTGTTGTTTTCATTGGTTAATGGATAAAGAAATTGCCTTGGCTTACTTGATAGGGCAGAACTTAGGTAGGCAGAGAAAACAGAACTGAATGCTGGGAGGAAGAAAGGCAGAGTCAGAGAAGCCATGGATCCTCTGCCTGAGATGGACACTGGTTAGAATCTCTGATAAGCCACTGCTACATGGTGATACACAGATTAATGGAGACGGGTTAAACTAATATGTAAGAGTTATCCAATAAGATGTTAGAGCTAATGGTCAAGCAGTGTTTTAATTAATATAGTTTCTGTGTGGTTATTTCTGGTGTAAGGTTGCTGGGCAGCCAGGATGAATAAGGGGCCCTCTCCAATACAACAACTAAGTAAGCAGGAAGTGCAAGCAAGCAACTTCCAAAAAATGTGATAAATGACAGAAATAGCTGGCTACTTGAACAGACAACCAAAGTTTCTCTGCAAGATCGTGGCATCCATCTTCAGCTTACAAGCTTATCATATCAGACAGATGTTTCTGTGAAGCGGGATATTCAGAAGGATTATCCTTCCTTGAAATGGCAATGTTTGGTGGTTACTTTCTTCTGTGTCCTGCTTGTTCAATTAAGACAACATACTGTCACCAGTCAAGCCAAGGGCATTTTTTTGAACAGTGGTTTACTTTTGCAACAAAAAAGCAAACTCCATGTGGTATTTCTTTGATGCCTATAATCTTCTCAGAAGTAATTGTTACTGCCAAGAGCAGACATGTCTCATAGTCAAAACACAAAAAGAACTAATGTTATTAAAACACCTTAAATGCCATATTCTGTAGATTTCTGAAATGTTTGAAGATGGCCTGTCTATTTAAAACATATTTCTGTTTGACCTTGAAAGCATACCTAATATATCTACAAGTTTGATTATAATAAGTGACTAATAACTAACCCGCATTTAATTTGTATAACATTGTTAAATGAGCTATATAAGTACAATTCTTTGAACAATATTAAAAATGTATATATAATGTGTTTTAACAAAATTAATCTCAAATTTGAATCAATGTACAAAATTTGTATATAACATCATGCAATACTTTCCATCAGCAGTTTTTCTTCCCTCTATTCCTTCTTTTAGCCACCCCAACTGTGCATCTTTAGTTCATTAGAGCAAGAATGGAATGCAAGTAAAATATTATTAAATGAATGCTATCTGCTGAATCACTACACATTGATACAATGTTGCTTTTGTGAACTTTGGATATGAAGTCAATGGGAAATTGATTGAATTTAATTTAGAATGCATAGACAAAATATATAATTTATAAATTGACCTATTTAACATAAACATGCATAATTATTGAGACATTTAAATATTTTTCATATAACTATTGTAGAAAAATAATACTAAAGATGCTTGAAATACCACAGGGAAACATTATTTTATGATATTTATTTTAAAATAAGTATGTAACGTATATGTGTGCACACATATATTACATGAAATGCATACCTTCTGTATAAATATATAGTTTAAATGAAGTTTAAATGTAGTTAAAATGTAGTTATGCTACATGGAATATTTATACTGCCACAAAGCCTCATAGACAAACAAAACCTACAGTACCAGGAAAAGAAAGCCGTTCTTCAAATTGTTTTTCAAGTAAGTGTAAATGCTCTCAAAACAATACAGTCAACTGCCAATGACCTCACTTGTTTCTCAGAAGTAGAAGGTAAAATGCTATTGAGGAAGAGATCATACACTTCAGACACAGGAGTTAGAGGGGTCCAGGAGAAACTGACTTGGTAGCCTTCTCTTACTGTGCTGGCTCTCAGAATATCAGAAAGTACTATGCAAACTACAAAGGTTAAATAATAATCAACAGTCCATAGCCACCTGTAAAGCCAGTGAATCTAAACAATGTCCAGCCTAATGATACATCCTCAATGGTGTAATAGCATCACTTATATCTTGGGAACAACCAACAGTTTTCTAATTATGTGAGACCTGTACAGTAGGAGGTAAATCATGCCTTGTACTGTAAACCAAAAAAACTACACATGGTTGGACTGATCACAGAACCTAAAAGAGAACCTGCAACTGATATTGTCTTTAATCAATATAGTTTCTCCCTGTAGTCTTCATACTTACTTGTAGGCTCACAGATATGAACAGTTTTAACCCTCATTAAATAAATTCTTCTTTTTTTTCAATGAGAATGATGCTAGAACAGCGATATTCAACTGGTCAAAATGCAGAAAAATACTGGCATAGGGTTTCCAGCCCCAATTTGTCCATGCTACCAAAGATCTGCATAAATAACAGCAGGAATAGGCTAATGTAAGTGGAGGAAATGTCACAAGGCCCCATCACTGGATAAAACGTTAGAAACAATCAATCACTACTAAAAGAGAGAGAACCAACTTTTCTAATATCAAGTAGTCTGTCCCTAAATATATGTATATACAAGCAACATTAAATAGGCATAATAGGTTGTAGATTGTAATAATAATAATAATAATAGAAGTCATGAATTTGACATGACAGAGATCGACCTGAGAAGAAGGAGGGGTAGTATTTATTAAGGAGAGTGCTGATTGGGGTGTGGTGTAGGAGGGATCTACTGTATTGTGCTGCTTTCATTGGTTAATAAAGAAAATGCCTTGGCTTTTGTTAGGGCAGAACTTAGGTAGGTGGGGAAAAGAGAACAGCATGATGGGAAGAAGACTGGGTCAGGGACAGATGCCATGATGCTTCTACCTAAGATGGACGTACGTTAGAATCATCGGGTAAGCCACCACCTTGTGGTGACACACAGACTTTTAGGAATGGGCTGAATCAGATGTAAGAGTTAGCCAAACAAAGGCTAAAGATAATGGGCCAGGTAGTAATTTAAATTATTACAATTTTCATGTGATTATTCTGGGTATAAGCCAGGGCCAAAAGCAGGCAGGCAGCTGGGAGCCAGGTGCCGGGAAAATGGCCCCACTCCTCTGCGGCAACACAGCTGTCCCTCCTACTACAGGGGTGTTCATACTTAGTACTGAGACAAACATTCCTGAATACTCCGTAATCATAACTAAGTCCCCTAATCACAGAGATGTAGCATCCAATTTCTTCCAAGATTGAATGCAAAAGTTCATGGTGTGTCTCAGACAACACATGATCACATCTTTTATCAATGTTCTGCATTACCAGGTTCTAACACTTGCTGGAGAGCTATTAAAAGTTGATTGTTTCTGAGGTGGAGAAGTGCTTCTTTAGGGAGAGAGGACACTGGAGGTTTCCCCTTCCTCTATAGTGGTGATTCTCAACCTTCCTAATGCTGCAATAGTTCCTAATGTTGTGGTGACCCCCAACCTTAAAATTATTTTTGTTGCTACTTCTTACGTGTAACTTTGTTCTGGTTATGAGTTGTAATGCAAAGATCTGTATTTTCTGATGGTGTTAGGCAACCCCTGTGAAAGGGTTGTTCAACCAATTAAAGAGGTCACAACACAGAAATTGAGAGACACTAATCTACAGATTAACAATAATCATTGGAGTCAATTGCTTAAGAAAGAATAAAACAAAAGTAAAGAATACAATTTATTAGCATCTTTGAAATGAAATGTTTGATCTGGCATTAAAAGTGGAATACCAACTTTTTTTGCATGATGATAATGCCTATATCAGGACTACCACTTACAGAGATTTATAGACAGAAAGGTACTCAGAATATACTAGGACAGTGATTATCAACCATTGTTTCTCTTCTAGAAGGCCTGTGTTTGATTTCCAGCACCCATATGGTAGCTTATAAACATGTGTAGTTCCATTTTAAATGGATATGACACTTTTTTTCACTTCTGTAGGTCAGGCCTGCATACAATGCACACAGAATAAAAATTTAAAGAAGAAGAAAACACAAAGTTAAGAGGCAAATGTGTTGGCCTGCCTACAATGCACAGGCAAACACATGCACATAAAATAAAAATTTGAAGAAGAAGAGAACACGAAGCTAAGAGGCAAATGTGTTGGTGGGATCATGGAGCAATTTAAAGTAGGGAAGGGGATGGATATAATCAAGGCACACAGTGCACCCATGGAAATTCTTCAAATAATAAATGAAAGTACTACAAATCGTAGCTGATTCTACAAATTCATGAAAAATGCTGGCCTTTTTCTTATGGCCAAAAGTCCAGGTTGTTTTCAATTCTGGATATATGTATATATTACCTATTGGACTGTCTGAAACATTATTGAAAGCACAATTTTAAAATTTCCTCAGTTTTCAAAAAAATTACACTGTTTTAATATTTATTGTCTTTTTAAATGTTCAGAGCCTGTTAATTATGGGCTCCCATAAACCAAAAATCTAGTTATGTACACTCTTATTCCATAGAAGAAGAAGTAAAGTCATAGTAAGAATAATAAAAAAATAAATAAAACATAAGCCCTAAGATCCAATGATGCTAAACAGTCAATGGACAACACCTGGGACTCAAGTCTGATTTTCTGGGATGACCTTGTATGTTCCGCGTGTCTCACAATTTGGGTGACTCCACTTCACACTTAAATTGGTGTCTGTGAAAGATTTTCAGTTCCCTAGAGTCTCTGGGTCTCACCTACAACTGTTCTTTCAAGACTTTTTTGCAGGGACTCTAACCCTGCCACATATGGCTGAGGCTCAGCCACTCTCAATGACATTTCAGGCCTTCAAATTAAGTATGATTTGGAAGGGCTTACCCCTTTTCTAAATTCTGCTGCCAGTTGAACAAAGTTTTAATTCACTTTCTACCATAGCTTCTGTGTGATGACATTGAGTCAATACTGCCCAAATGATTTCACTCCAGTGATGCTAACCCCTTTTTATTTCAATAGATTTTTTTTCAACAGTGTGATGAGTCTTCATTGTTGTCATGAATCAGAAGTTTCACTTCCACAGATTTTTAAATCAAATATATCACACAAATAGCTGAAATACAGTGCTTGAGGGAATCTCAAACTTCACTTGAAACTTAAAGGCCAGGCTTTCAACATCAGTATTTCTCAGTATTTTATCTTCAAAACTACCACAGAGGAGTACATTAATCTCGAGGCACTCAACAGATTTTTCCATCTGAACATTAAAAGTATGTCCAGAATCCTCCCTCAAACCAACATGGTCAGAACTATCACAGTAATGTCCTACTCTTGATAAAAATGTCTCTTTGTTTCTGTTGTTAAGATAAATAACACTTCCAAAAGCAACTTAAGAAGGAAATAGATTTTATTTTATAGAATATAGTTAATCATTCAAAGGATCAAGTCAGGGACTTGAAGCTGAAACCATGAAAGAACACTCAATGTAATGGTTTGAATGAGAATATTCCAAAAGACTCTGATATTTGGACACTTGGTCCACAGTACTGCTTAGGCATCTTTAGACATATGGCCTTGCTGGAAAATGTATATTACTGGAGAAATACTTTGAGAGGTTTAAGACTTTTGCTGCATGTTCAGTCTGTTCTCTACTTTGTTAATGTATAGAGCTTTTTTTTTTTTTATGGTGTCCTCTCCCATGTGACTCTAAGACTCCTACATTCTTTGTATTTCCTCTTTCATGGGATTTCCTGATTTCTGAGGGGAGGGATTTGATGGAGACACACATTTTAGGGATGGATGTTCTAAGCTTTCTTACTCTCTATGTAATGTCTGGCTTGAAATACCTTTATTTGTTCCTATCTGCTGCAGGAGAAAGCTTCTCTGATAATGGATGAACAAAGCACAGGTCTATGATTAACCAAGATATCATTAGGAGTCGTTTTTTAGAAAACTACTTTTTGTTCTTTGTTTTAGCTTTAGAGCAATAGTTTACCCTAGCTCCCTGGGCTGTCTAGTTGCAGTTTTCATTCAGGTTGCAGTGTCAGGTATGGGTTTTACCTCCTGCAGTGGGTCTTAGGTCAAATCAGTTAGTGGTTGGTTACTGGCACAAGCTTTGTATCACCATTGCCCTATCATCTTGCAGACAGGACACCACTGTAAGCAAAAGGGTTTGTGTTTGGGTTGGTGTTTATGTTTCTCTTTTGATAGCATACAGTGTGTCATTCAGTACCAAAGATACTACTAGATTGTAGGAGTGAAACCTCAATAGGTACAAGTATCAGCTTGACTTCCCCATGTTCAATTAGCTGCTTAGGTGTTGTCATCAGCAATGGGACCTTTCTGGCACTTGGTAAAGAGTGACCTATTGTCTTTGCATAGCCTGGCTTGCTTGGGGATTCCTCTGGGACCCACTTTATCCCACAACTCATTTAGATGTAACTCAATCCTTTCGGTGTATTTTCTTAATTAACGACTGCTGTGGAGAGGTCTGGTCCATTGTGGGTAGTGTCTTCAGGGTTAAATATTCTTGCTTTTATAAAAAAGCCAGCTGAGCAAGTCCTAGGGAACAAGCTAGTAAGGAGCAGTACTACAGGGCCTCTGCTCAAGTTTCTGTGTCTACTTTCTGCCCTGAAGTTCCTCAGTGACAGACTGTGTCGTGAAAGTGGGAATAAAACAAGTCCTTTCCTCCCCAACGTGCTTATGGTCACAGTGTTTTATCACAGTAATAGAAAGCCGAAGACATCCTTGTTCGGAGGTATGGAAGAAAATTTCTGCTTGCACTGAAAAGATAACAAGTTGAAATGCTTGTTTGGGGACTAAAAAAAAATAGTAAATTCCAGCTAATAGAATTTTTTGAATGGAATTTATTTTAACTGTCTAAACTGGCGAAAGCTGAAGGGTAGCTAGGGAGGGTTTTAAATAAGTCAGTTTGCATGAAATGCTTCACATAGTCATAGATGAGATGGAAAAAACACCCAGGAAGACGACAAAAAGTCTGACACAGCAAGTTATTATAAACTGCACTCTGTGATATTTTAGGATTTATCATTGTTTCTCTTGTGTAATTTGAATTCAATTATGGACAACTACTTCAAGCTTTTCCTGGTAAATTTTAATTATGCGTCTTTCATCTTATTGTCGTATTTTTATGTTTGTCTAACAGGCACATATTTATATTAAAATAGAAACAGTTATCACCAAAAAAGAGTAAATTTTATGTTTATCTGTCCTAAAAGTAACAGAAAAGGACAAAATAAATAATGAAAAATATTGAAGAATTATGGCTCTCTCTTCACCTTTGCTATTGAAAATACAGCAATGAAGCAGCTCTCATTTTGTTAGTAAAAGGATCCTAAATCGGAATTGGGTTGGAGGAATCCCTTAGTTCAATATATGAGACTATGTGGGCATCACAGCTATTCTTTGTTCTGACATATCACATAGAATTTTCAGATTAGTTTGTAACTGTTGAGTTGATTCTGACATGCCCCAATATATTATATAAATGTGATTCCTCATTTAATCCTGTCACATGCATATGGAAAAATATCTCTTATCATAATTCTTTATGACATTGAATGTTTTAACATGTATTTTTTTTATCTATACACCATTCTGCTTTTCCCAGATGAAAATAAATACATTTCCCCAAAAGAACAGTGTTGAACATTTAAGTGTCTCTTAACCATAAGTATTCTCTTTGAGAATTCTCTTTTTTTATTAAGAATTTTTATAACAATCTTTTTTAAATAGCTATTCCTGTTCCCACTCCTTCCCTGCCTCCACTCCTCAAAAAGGATAAGGCTTCCCATGTGGAGTCAACAAAGTCTCACACTTCACTTGGAGCCAAGATCAACACCCTCACCTATTTCTAGGCTGAGCAAGGTATCCCTCCAAAGTGAATAAGCTCCTAGATGCCAGTTCAAGCACTGGGGATAAATCCTGGTCACACTGACAGTGGCCCCACAGATTTCCCAAGCCTTACTATTGTCCCCCATATTCAATGGACCTTGTTTGTTCTTTGCAGATTCTACTGCTATCAGTTTAGATTCAGTGAGCTCTCAATTAGCTCAGCTCAGTTGTTTCTGTGGTTATCACCTTAATAATCTTGACCCCTTTGCTCATATTATCACTCCTCTTTGGTTGGTGTGCTGTTCAGTTAGTGCTTCACTGTAAGTCGCTGTATCTGCTTTCATCAGTTGCGGGTTGAAGGTTCTATGATAATAAGTAAGGTTGTCATCAATCTAACCAAAAGGTAAGGGCAGTCTTGATGTGGGGTTTCCTTCTGTATGCTGTGATTACCATTAATGAATAAAGACAACTGGCTTGGCCTGTTGTTATGGCAGAACTTAGGTAGGCAGGGAAAACTAAGCTGAATGTTGGGAGGAAGAAGGGTAGGGTTAGAGAGACACCATGGAGCTTCCAGAGTCAGACATGCTGAAACTTTGACCATAAGCCACTGCCACGTGGTGATACACAGATTAATAGAAATGGGTTAATTTAACATGTAAGAGTTAGCCAATAAGAAGATAGAGCTAATGGGCCAAACAGTGATTTAAATAATATGCTGTCTGTGTGATTATTTCAGGTCTAACCTAGTTGGGTAGCCGGGAAGAGCAAGCAGCCCTCATACAGTAAATTGGTAGCCATGTGGCCAACTAAAATACTCTTAAAACCTGAGAGGGCTTGCAAAGGAATTCTAGGTACAAAAATACAGAGTTTAACACAGCTTCTTGCTATTTGCTGGTCATGTGCCATGGCTCCTTTAAGAGAGGTTTTCCTGATTCATCCATAAAAGGTGCCATTTGAAATGTCAGCTTTCTGGGCCATCCTGCCAGCACAAACTTTGACTCTTTCAGGCAGGAGGGTTTGGCTACAGAGCATTTGAGTGGGATTTGTGAGTAGACTGCTGCAGTTTGCTTAATGGTGACAAGGACTGGCACTGTATATGTACCTGAGAATGGGACAATGTGCCTGTCTCTCAGAGGTGAGTAGATCTACCATGATAGTAGCACCATATATACCATAGTAATGGCATAGCTAAGTTTTAAGAAGCACTTAGCATTTTAAAAGGAGCTCCTGGAGAGTAAAGAATTACAGATATGCAATAAAGACAAATCCAGATGAATCATAGTGTTGGATAAATATATGTAGGCTTGGAAGAGAGATAAAGAATATAGAGAGTCATAAAATAAAGTTAATGCTTAAAAAACGGGTAAAGTCTTTAAAGAGACAGTACAGATAGTCATAGATTAAAAGAAGTAAACCAAATAAGCCATGTAAAAATGGAAAATTAACAGAGTCTGGATTATGTATATTGTGTTATTTTTGAATTTTTGACTGTGAATGAGCTAAGTACAGAGAGACATTTTATTGTATGGGTTGCTAAGCTAAACCAGCATATATATTATATAGGTATCATGACATCCATATCTGGGTGAAAGGATATGTTGCTTTGGAAAAGAGATTCAGTTTTGTTTCTACAGAAGATGAGAACCTATGAATTGCTTCGAGACTAATATGCTTTGATGGATCAAGACTCCCTGAAGGGTTGCCTTGAATATCCCTCAAAAAATTACTTCGTCCAGTAAACAACAGGAAGAAGTTTGGAGAAAAATTGCGCCCATATTCTCAAATATTGTTTGTAAATGTTTGTTTACATTTAAAGGTGGATATGATATAGATACGAATAAGTTGCATTAGTATGGATTTTGGTTTATTGATATAAATTTAAGGTAAATTTTGTTATATATTTCTGCTCTTGATTAAGGTATTGTGTTTCTGCAGTTGGTTTAAAAATTTAATGTATAATTAAGATATATAGGTAAATAGAGTGTCATCTATAATTCTATAATAGTCAACTTTAGTAATGTTAGTTAAATTTTTTGGAGGTATAGAGATATGTTTCTGTTAGATATGTATTCTTTAAATCTTTCAGAGACCTTCAGAATATGACATTTAAAATGTTTAATAACTTAAGACATTTCATGACAGTGAGACAGGTCTGCTCCTGGCCACACCACGCTACTTCAAGGGGATGATGGGCTTTGAAGAAGCCGGTATGGAATTTGCTAGCCATTTGGCACAATAAACTGCTCTTGCCTGGACTGCTTACCTGGACATGCAGGACCCACAAAGAATTGACTGCTGGGCATGCCTAAAGGAGAGACATGATCCTTCAGGATTCCTGCTACATGAAAGTGTCTGCCAGATATTCTTCACTATATAGAAGAAAGTATTTGCCAAACTGCCAATATAGGCAAAACAGTCTTTGATATCTCCTGCTTCATGGAAAAGTCTACCATATCCTATGGGCCAGTAGGCTGGAGATGGATGCCCCAAAGGTACAAAAATCTTTGGGTGACTCCAGGTAGGGAGATGTCTCTGTCAATTCCAGAGTTTTGGAAGTTGCTTACAATGTACTTTCTTTTTACTTAGGTAATATTATATCCTTCTGGGGTCTTTGATAGAGTTGAAGAATTAATAGTTATAGTTTTCCTTAGTTACGATAAAAGATATAGTAGATATAAATATTGTAACTGTAATTCTTGTTTGATACCTGTTTTGTTATATGTAATTTTACTGTGTTAAAGTTAAAACCTTCCTTTTTATTTAAACAGAAAAGGGGAGGTGATGTGAAATTTCCCTCTGTATGCTGTGATTATCATTAACGAATAAAAAAAAACTGGCTTGGCCTATTGATATGTAGAACTTAAGCATATGGGGAAAGCCAAAAGGAAGAAGGGCAGTCAGAGAGATGCCATGGAACTACCCCTAAAAATAGACATGATGAAACTTTGCTGGTAGGCCACGACCTCATGGTGATATACAGATTAAAAGAAATATGTTAAATTAACATGTAAGAGTTAGCAAATAAGAAGCTAGTGCTAATGGGTCTAAGCTAGCCAGGTGGCCAGGAACCAACAAGCAACATTCCTCCAACAAGTTTAGGCACCCTCTTCACTGTTACTTAGAGTCTTAGCTGGGGGTCATCTTTGTAGATTCCTGGAAATTTCCCTCTCTGATTAGATATCTACTCCTTTTTAAAAAAAATTACATTATTTGCATTATTTATATCTAGGTTATTGATCTTAATCCACTATTGCATGTGGGGCTAGTAAAAATTTTTTCCCATTACTTAGCTTGCCATTCTATCAGGATAATGGTGCCCTTTTTCTTATAGAAGCTTTTCAATTTCACAAGGTGCCATTCATTAGTCATTGATCTTAGTGCCTATAATAGCTATTGGTGTTCTCTTAAGGAAGTTTTCTCCTCTGTGTAACTGGATCTTTTTCTCCCACTGATCAATTCCAGAATAACCATTCTGAGGCTTAATATTAGTTATAAATGTTTGGCCAATGGCTCAGGATTGTTAGTAGGTCACGCTTACATCTTAAATTAACTAATTTCTACTAATACATATATTTGTATCCCTTTGATCTCCTATAGTTTACCTGTAGCTCTAGTTTAGATTTCAAGTACTCTAATGCACAGGTATGGAGAGAATGGACAACCTTGTCCTATTCCTGATTTCAGTGTGATTGCTTTATTCTCCCCATAGAGTAGATATTAACTATTGACTTACTGTAATCTGCTTTTATTGTGTTTAGGTATGCCCCTTGTATACTTAATCTCCCAGGAACTTTTATCATGTAGGAGCGTAGCACTTTGTCAAAGAACTTTTCTAAATCTAATTAGATGATAATGTGATCTTTGTGCTTCAATTTGCTTATATGGTGAATAACATTTATCAAAACAAGTATCATGTATCACCCGGTCATATCTGTGTTGGCAGAGTTTTTCTGTGTCCCAGTAGCCACACCCAAATAATCACACAGACACTTCTTATTAATGATAAATGCTCAGCTAATTGCTTAGGCTTGTTACTAACTAGCTCTTACAACTTAAATTAACTCATATTTCTTATGTACCCTCTGCCATGTAGCAGTACCTTCTTTTAGCAGGACATGCTCATCTCCTGCTTCATCTGCATCTTACTTGTGACTCCTCAGACTCTGCCATTCTTTACAGAATACTCTTAGTCTGGTTCTCCTTCCTAACTTTATCCAACCTAGCTTTAGGGCAGTCAGATTCATTACTAATCCAGATATATGTTGTATATTTCACAGCATAAAGGAATATTCTACATCTCTGGGATAAAACCTACTGAATAAAGGTAGATGATCTGTTTGATGTGTGCTTGGTTTGAGTTTGCAGGTAACTTATTTAAAAAATTTTCATCTAAGTTTTTAAGAAGAAATTTGTCTGCAATTATATTCATTGGTCTTTATTGTTTTGGGTATCAGGGTAACTGCGGCATCATAAAAATTATATCTTTTCTGTTTCTATTTTGGGGGATAATTTGATGATTGCTAGCATTAATGAAATAATTCTTCTCTGAAAGTCTGATATAAATCTGTGCAAATATCATATGGCCCTGAGCATTTTTGGTTGGTATAATTTTAATTAATGTTACTTTTTTATGGACTATTAGTCTGTGTAATTCATTTATCTTATCATGATTTAGCTTTGGAAAGTGGGAAAATTATCCATTTCCTTCAGATTTTTCAATTTGGTGGAGTATGTGTTCTTAAAGTATGTCTTTATGATTTAGGGGTTTCTTTGCTGTCTTTTTATGTCTCTCTTTTAATTTCTAATGTGACTAATTTGATATCTTTTCCTTTTACCTTTTAGTTAATTTGGATAAGGGTTGATCCGTCTTATAGATTTTTTTTTCTCAAATAGCAAAATCTTTGTTTCGTTGAATCATTATTTTGTTTGTATTTTCCTCTTTGTTTATATTTTATTGGTTTCAGCCCCAAGTTTGCTTGTTTATTGCCATCTACTCCTTTTGGGTGTAGTTTCATCTTTTGTTCTAGGATCTTCAGATATATTTTTAAGCTGCTAGTATGAGTTACTTCAGCTTTTGTATGTCAGTACTTAGTGCTATGAACTTGTCTCTTATAGCTGCCTTGATTGTGTTCTGTAATTTTGGCTATGTTGTATATTCATTTTCATTGAAGTTTTGAAAATCTTTAATATTCTTCATAATTTTTGTACTGATCCTTTTTTCATTGAGGAGTCAGTTGGTCAGGTTATCTGTGTTTGCAAGCTTTCTATTGTTTATAGCCAGCTTTAATGTGTCATTGTCAAAGAGAATGTTGGATGTTGTTTCAATTTTCTTGTATCTGTTGAGACGTGCTTTGTGTCCATGTACGTGTTCAATTTTGGAGAAAGTTCCATGAGGTGTTGAGATGTATTTTTTTCATGTTTGGGTGAAATGTTTTGTGAATAGCATAGGATTATTGATCTATAACTTCAGTTAAATCCAGATTTTTTTCTGTTTATTTTTGTCTGATCTGTATATTGTTGAGAGTGGTGTATTGAGATTGCCTTCTCTCATTTTGTAATGTTCAATCCCTATGACTCAAGATGTAGTAATTTTCCTTCATGAATTTTCATTTTGTGCATAAATGTTAAAATCCCAATGTCCTTTTAGTGTATTTTTCATCTGCTGATTTCTTCTCATTAGTTTTGAAGTGGATTTTTCTCGATAATGATTTGGCTATACCAGCTTACTTCTTTAGTCCATATTTCCGGAATATTTTTTCCAAGCTTTTACTCTGAGGGGATATATATTTTTATGTTAATGTGTGTTTCTTGAATGAAGAAGAAGGATGGGTGTTTCTTTTGCATCCATTATGGTAGTCTGTGTCCTTTTATTGGGGAATTGAGGCCATTGATGTTGAAAGTTATCAATGTCCAATTTTTGCTGATTACTATTATTTTATTGTTTCTCTCTTTCTCCTTCTCTCTTTCTCCCTTTCTGTGTGTGTGCTTGTGTTTTGCACATGCCTAGATGACAGTTTTAGACAGAACAATTAGGGAAACATTCTCTAAAAGTTGAGCTTTTAGTATGAATTGAAGTAGGCTCTTAAAGAATAAATTATTTACGATTCTGAGAGAAAGATGGGAAGGAGAAAAGGGTCAGACCACAGTCTACATCCCTTCTAGTCACAAGTCTCATATGAAGGTGGTTGACTAGAGTGAGTGACATCAGCTGTTTTCTCTGCAGACTCTTACAACAACAGCACATTCTTAAACTCTTTAGAAATTATCATTTGATATCAACTATTTGTGTTATATTTATTTATACCAAGCATTTTACCTTTTACGCAATAGCTAATCTAGAGAAATTTTCATCTCACTGATAATTTTGATATGTCTTTTCTTTCCTTGGACATGTCTACTCAGAAGCATATAACATATCACTTAAGTACTTCCTCAGTGGCTGTAATAGATCTACTCTCAAACATACCTGGGATTTGCTAGGACAGTAGAACATGTCTCTATTTCTAGTGCTAGGGAGAATAAGACAGGGAGATTTAAATTTATAATAACAGTTGTGGATACATAATAAGACTATGACTCTAAAAAATTCCATATGCCTAGAAATATTAACTCTCAGCATGTTTTTAAAAATATTATTGATTGGGTACTTAATAGAGCAACTTTCCAAATGAGTATTTTTGCAAGGTTTTCATCTCTGATCTGACTTCACTTTCCTTAGAATATTTTGATGTGTTTCTCTTAAATTTCTGGTGGCCTTGTTCTCTATTTCTCAATTACACTTATAATACTCATCTTTAATGGCCTTTTAAGGAACAGTTAGCTATGGTGCTTATCGTTTGTACCTAGCCTCTAATGTCTCATCTTTCTCTTACTTTTATGTAATCTATCCTCTCAGATCTCATCTTCTTCCTTAAGATTACCTTTTTTCAACCTGTTCAATCAACTTGAATTGTTTTAATATTTTGTTTTGCTTTTATTCGTATGGGGCTTCTATTTTCATCTTCCAACTGAAGTACTCTTCTCAAATCTTGTTTCATTTTATTTCTAAGCACAATCTGACTCTAAGACCTACATATTCTGGCTCAAGGCATTCATGCTGCTGTAACTGTGCAGTAATTTTAAAGTTTTCTCTTATCTAAGTCATAAAAAGACATACAATTTTAATATACAGCACACCACTACTATTCAATGTAGCCTACAATTTTAATAGTAAAACATGCAAGTTGGTTGTTGTAGAAAATTAAATTCTAGCCACAGCATATGACATTAAAATTTCCAAGTCAATTTGAGGTCAAGTAATGACTACTGATAAAACTATTAGGTGGAGATTATGCCACATAAATCCAAAATGATGGTGCGCCTAGCACCTTCTCCTTAGAGTTTAATGTGGGATTTAATGTAGTCTATTTTATTTAAATCATCCCAGCATGCTTGGTTCTCAACTCTCACTTCAGACATTGTAGTTGTTCAGTCTGAGATTGGAAATGAGGAAATATTTATCAGTAATTTGGAAGTTCAGTTATTTGATCCCAAGCTTGTTTAAGTACAGGGACATTCTCATAAAAAAAAATGAATCAATAAGATATGCTTGTCTCACACCTTTTTGTCTCCTCATTAAGGATCTACTTAATGTAGTTTTTCCCCTGATTTATTGTTTCCATTTTCTCAGAAAATAGTTAAACTTATGGCACTAAAAGAAACACATATAATTTAAAAATAAAGAGAAAACTAACTTAAACTAACTTAAGGTACAGCAGAAGCATCTACATAACTAAAACAAGAAATAAAATCTAAAATGATTATGAATAATATGTGTCCTAGTTGATGCTCTGTTGCTGTGAGGAAACACCATGACCATAGCAACTTATGAGAGAAAGCATTTAATTGGTTGCTTGATTACAGTATTTGAGGATTTAATTCATGATTATAATTGTGGAAGGAGATAGATATGGAGTTGCAGTAGTAGTTGAGAACTTTACATCCTGATCTGCAGGTATAATTCAGAGAGAGAGGGGGTGGGGAGAGAATAGAATGGGACTGGTGTGGACTTCCGAAACCTCAAACCTACCATCCAGTGACACACCCCCTCCAATAATGATACATATACATCAACAATGCCGGACTTCATCCTACCAAATATTTCCATTGAACAATAAGTTTTCAAGCATATAAACATATATGGGGCCATTCCCATTCAAACTGCCACAATATGTAAGAACACATTACTTACTAAACCAATAAAAACCAAACAGGACAAATTCAAAATAATTCCACAATAACTTTCAAGGACCTAAGTATATATACCTTAGGATTTATAAGCAGTAGTAATTACTTGAATGTCAGTAGTCACCAATTGAGACCCCTTTTAGTGTATGAGGAATACTAGTCAGTAAGTCCCTGGAGACCTTTTGGCTGCACTAAAGAAAAGCACTATTGATACATAGTAAGTAGAGAGAAAGGATGCTGCTAACTCTCCTACAATGCTTAGTCCTTCCTCCCAATAAAGGAATAATTACCAAACTTCAAATACAGCATCGCCAAAATTGAGTAATTCTTCTTTATACAAAGCACCAGAAGTTGTCAACTTATATAACAAAACCAAAAGCACTCTGAGAATCAAAAGTGTTTGTTCCAGTATTTAAAAGCCATTGAACTAACAAAAACTCTTGACCGACATTGAATTTCCACACAACTCCAGGTTAAAACTTCTCAACACACACTGAAGAGTCAGAAGAAGTTAGGATGCATCAAAATTATGAAAAGCATGACTTTAGTGATGTGAAGCAATTAACAGTTAAATTATTTTCTTCAAAATTTTAAATGTATGTACTTCACAATATGTTACATGTATTTGTGTGTGATATAACACATTATTTTAAAAATTATTTCTCTATAATTGATAGAGATAAAATTTAGAAAAGTACAATTTATAAAGGCAAAACATAGTATGTTAGGGGAAATGGGCCTGAAGTGAGAGAAAATGAACTTAAATCTTTAATCCAAAAAGTATAATTACTATTAAATTGAATTATATAATTTATCATATTTTTGGATAGTCACTGGTCTATAAATAGATACTTCTATAAAATTTTGATGTAAATAAAGTTTAAATACATACAAATTCTACAAAAGATATTAAATAATACTTAGTATGCATTTACAAATGGAATATATATATATATATAAATAGACCTGTTTATATTTATTGGGGGCATAGACAAATATATTTGGAGATGAAGTATGACTTTGCTTCTATTTGTTCGTTTGTTTTTAAAAATGTGCTGAAATGGCAAAAGCAGGGCCAGTGAGATAACTCAGTGGGTAATAACAGTTACTGCAATATCTGAGGAAGTGAGATCAAGCCCCAAGACCAACTTGGTGAAAGAGAGACTTGGCCCATGCAAATCGTCTTCTGATTCTCAAACAATGCCACCACATGGTCTTCCCCTGATGCATAGAGGCTGCTTGTTTATTCCCTGCTGCTTAGCCCTGAAATAAACACACAGAAACTGCATTAATTATATCACTTCTTTGCCCATTAGCTCTAGCTTCTTATTGGCTAATCTCTTACATATTAATTTAACTCATTTCTATCAGTCTGTGTATTGCCACGTGACAATGGCTTACAGCCTAAAATTTCAGCATATCTGTCTCTGGTGGCCCCATGGTGTCTCTCTGACTCCACGCTTCTTTCCCAGCATCCAGTTCCATCTTCCCCATGATTGGACAGGATATAACAGAAAAGAATCACAAAGTTGAGAGATGACTCAGAATTAAGAATATTTGCTACATTTGCATGGTAACAGGTTTCAGTTCTCAGAATACAGACCCTATGGTTGACAACCATCTCAAACTCCAGCTTCAGGGATTCTGGATCCCTCCTCTAGTCTCTAAGATATTACCTATTCATGTGGATAACATATATAGTAGTGGACACACACACACATGAATAAAATTTTAAGAAAGAGGCTATAATGGGAAGGAATATTGATTAAACAATATTATATATGTATGAAATTATAAACAAATAAATTATTAATTTAAAAAAAGAAAATCATTACAGCAATCCTCTTTTGTTATGGTTATACTTATTACAAGCATTCTTAGCCCAATAATAATATTTAAATTATTTGAGAATTTGGCGTGATTGGGATTCAAAGATATTTATTTCCCCTCATTTTCCTAAAGAGATGAAGTTTCTTGTTGGCTTTGATTTCTCCAGTTTAATTCCCATGATTGGAGATGGAAGGCTTTCAATGTGCTTTACTTCTTAAGGCTTGACTGCTTTAAAGAGAGGGGTAGAGTTACAGGTTTTCCTTTGGTTTCTTGTCAAAAATCCAAGTCATACAGGTCTGTTCTCTGTATACCAACTTTGAATTTGGCTGATTGTACGATGGTTCTTTAGTTGTTTACTCTGTAATGGGAAAACTAATTCAAACAAGTGATAAAAATTTGAGATTGACCCAAACTCATTGCCTGCTTTTAGTTAAAATTACTCATAGACTTTTTTTCATTTTTAATATATATATATACACTTTGTATTTGTTTTTAATGTATATATTGCATGTCTGTATGTCTGAATCACATGTGTATAGTGTTCAGAAATGAACATCTGATCTCCTAGACCTAGAGGGACAGATTGTTGTGAGCTACTGTGTGAGTGCTAGAATAAAAATTCAAGGCTTTTGGGAAAGCATTCTGTGCTAAAGCTGAGCCCACTCTCCAACCCCAGTTTATGTTTAAATATCAATTTTAGTCACTTTTTGGACTGCATATTTATGTGCTTACCCAATTTTTTGTACATTGGTTGTATTTGCTAGGAATAATCTGTTGGAAAAGTAATTAAATATTAACATAGAAGAATCATGTGTTGGGGGACTTGATCAGATTGTGAAACAGACAAAAAACTGTATCATGTATTAGACTACATATATTTATTGACATTTTATGATTTTCAGGTGTGAAATTAGGTGAAAACACTCTAGTTCATACTGTTGTATAGATTAAATAGCTCATGCAAATTTTGCCTTTTGTGGATGCCTCTTAAGTGTTAAGAAACTTACTCATTTTGACTCTTACATTTGCTCCAGGTGAGCCCCATTGCACCTTTCTTGATGTTCTCTTTCTTGTAGGGTTGAAGCTATCTTGACAAGCTCAATAGATTACCCTGTCCTGTTGATTTTGCAAAACAGTACATACCAGATAAAAATTGAAAAGTGATTTTGGTGGCCAAAACACTTAAGTTGATATTCAAAGAGCATTTTATTATCTTTGTATTTTCCTTACAGCTAAGGACATCTTTCATCTTTATGAAAATATTTCCTTTATGTAACTCTGTTTTACGATATTTAGTTTGAATACTGAGTCTTACTCTTACCAAAGCTTTGACTGCTACTATTATTATTATTGTAGCTGTTGATGATGATAGTGATAATGACAGCATTTGGTATTTTTATCATCATATTGACTCTTGTAGAGATGGAAACATCTCTGAATCTTGTATACCCATTTTTTCAAAAAACTATAGCAATATTAAAGCATAATAAAGATATAAAACAGCAATGAATATATACATTTAGTTTCATTGCTATGAATATTAATCCAAAAAGTTATTTCATAGTATATTTAGCACATTAATAAATGACAAGGGAGTATATAAAAACAAAAATTGTAAATGGTAAGTAAACTTTGTTTGAATATGGAAGTTTGTAATACTTCTCTGATTAGTATTTAGTAAGCAAATATATCCCAATTCAGTCTCCTCTGCAATTTTGAAATCCTGAGAAAGAAATTTCCATTAAGAACAAATCCTTGAAATAAAATTTAAATAGTTGATAATCTGCTCATATTGGGATTTTTAGCTTAAGGTTCTCATGAGATTTAGTTCTGAAATTAGATACATCACTCTACTGCCAAAACATATTCTACCAGTTTATTGAAACTGTAAGAAACTAAACCAAACAATGTAGTCATTCAAGAGACCAGTTCTTAAAAGTTTTGTCTTCAAACTCATGATGTTTTATTTTCATCAGAACAGCAAAAAATTTCTCACAACTCTGCCATTCTTGTCAGCTTGGGGAGTAATTTCTCTTAACAGTGGGAAAATGTCTTAAGATTTAGGCCTATAGATTTCATGTGGCCATATAATTTATCACCCTAACTGTGATGCTTTTAAGGGCAGGACTAATAATAACTACATGGGGAATTAATTTCAGGTACAGACTTGGGTTTTTAGAGAAACGGTGGTGTTTAGTCACTCCAGTATGTTTAATGTGAGTTGAATAGAAAGGATTTTCTTCACTTTCCCTTGACGCCCTAGAGGAATAGCTGTAAGAGTGGATCTGCCCCTAGGGAAGCTTTCACTAGTTTTCAACAGGCTTTTTTTTCCCCCTTTTGTTTGCAGAAATTTATGGAAGAGTTGGCCCCTGGGTCTGCTTAAAAATAGTCTTGGCTTCTCCATTACTCTTTTTCGTGGCACAACCTAAGCAGGAGCGAGAGTTTCAGGGACATGAGTACCTTTCCGTGTCTTTCTTGTTAGCTATAAATTTGTGGGTTTTCCCCAAAAACATCTACAAAGCTTTATCCAGGAAACTTTTGAATCTTAAAAGTTTTCATTTAAATATGTTTTATTTATGTGAAATCCACCTTAAAGCATCAAGGTTAATACGATGCAGATAGTGTTCTAATGAAGATATTTTGCTAATTATAACATTTTCAATGTTGATATTCATCTGCAAAGGAAATTGGGTGACAGGAACATTAGATACAGAATCTCTGTCGGCAGTGAATCGAGGGAGTCAACTCGTTGAGTGTGGGGCTGCAGTACAAATAATCTTAATATCACAGTACTGAAAACTCTATTGAATGCTGACATGGAGTGAATTATATATAATAACCTTGTAAATGCTCATATTTCTACAGAGATATGAATATTATTCATGTCACTTCATGGTTCTATTCTGAAGCAATAAGTCATTATCTATGTACTTCTTTGCCATGATTAAAGTTTAAATGAGTGAGCTAAATTCTACTGAGCTTTGTGAAACCTTAAAAACTGGGTATTCAGAGACAGCTCTGAGCATTTCACAAATAATCACATTCAGGAGGCAAGATCTTTCTCCATAATTCAAGGCAATATTTTGATTATATAATACAAAGCATAACTTATACATATGTTGAGTCTCTATACAGAAAATGTCATCAAACAAATTCTATTAAGATTTCATGAATTACAGATAAGTATCACTTTAAATATGAAAAATTTAAATATCCACAGGAAAATGAAGTTCTCGCTAAAACTAGCTTACTATTTTAATAAACAGCTCATGGCAAAATCTTGTCTCTGTTGTTCTCAAACAAACATGAGATATTCTCATTTCTCTGAAATCTTCATCTTGCCATTGCTGCCATAGTTTAGCAGCAGTGAGAATGATTCACAATGTAGGACATAGAAGTTTACTGAGGGGGTCCTGGAAGCCTGGCTCAGAAAGGGAAGTGGGGGAGAGAGAGAGCTGGCAAACTGGCCAAGCTTGCTTTTAAAGGGGCTTTAGCACAAGTCTACAGAGGCTTATGCAGCCCGTAGCACATGGACAGAGATTACTATGGCAATAGGCCCCCCACTGGTCAGCCTTACAGACTAGTGGTAAAACACACATTTAATCCCAGTAGCCATAATGACATACACCTTTAATTGCAGTAGCCATACTATTTGCCATAGAAACCGGGCAGTGCATACCTTTATTCACAGTGGTACATGCCTTTAATCCCAGCCCTGGAGAGGATTATAAAATGGGAGGAGACAGCTCTCGGACAGTCTCATTCTAATGTTCCTGGAGGTAGGATCGCCATGTTCAGATTTAGGTTGAGGTAAGAGCCAGTGGCTGGCTGTTTTGCTTTTTGGATTTTCAGAACTCCAATTTCTGACCCTGAGCTTTTATTAATCGTGCTTCAGAAGGTCCCAGCTGGTGGCTTGGGACTCCAAGAGCATATCCCTCTTTTTCTGTTACAAAGAGGGAGAAAGGACAAGTAAGGTTGAAAAGATGAAGGTTAGAGCCTGGAAGAGAGCCTGTTGGAGTTTCTGTAAGGGCTTAGTAATGCATACAGTAGCGCATGCATACAGAGGCTAATGTGGCCACATAGTGCATGCACACAGATTGCATAGTGATGATTGACAGCAGGCTCCTGTGCTACGTATTTGCCTCAATACTGACAACACATGTGTGGCCATAAGACTCTGGGGTTGGCTAGGTAGTTGCCCGGGTACTGGCAAATCTTGTGCATCCCTCGAACTTTGGGACTGAATACGTGGTGCCCAAAATGCTAACATTTGTTGTATTTAAATAGATGACACTCAAATTAATGAAGCGAAGGGAAAATGTTCTAGGTGTACACAAGCGGCAATTCATCGATAGCTGAGTTCTAGTCAGTAAAAAAACCAAAGATCAAGTGCAAGCATTTTTAGATCTTACCTTTCCCTTTTTATTAATTAACTTCATTCAACAAGCATTCAGTTGTTTCCCACATGCTGAAGCTATGAATTAACTAATAAAGACAACAGAAAACCAAACAAAGGACCAAATAATATGGGGCTGCATAGATGGCTCAGAAGTTAAGAGCCCTGGCTCCTTTAGAGCACCCAGAGTCAGTATCCAGCATTCACTTGACACATCTCAACCTCTGTAACTCCAGTTCCATGATATCCAACACTCTACTCTCATTTCTAAGGGTACACATAGTACATGCCATGATAAATCCAATAATAATCACTCAAAATGACCATCTTCCAATCCATATAACCTACGGATAGTTTAGATGTACATAGAAAATGGGTTTTCTTATAAGCATGATAGAGTGAACACTTTGAAGTAAAAAGAGTATCCTGGAATATATATATTTGCTTCAAAAGTTCTTCATTAGTGAAAGGAAGAGATATCAGTTAGAAGAGAGGTACAAATGATGTTGCTGATGCTAAACATGAAGAAAGTTACCATGCATCAAAGGATGTGGGTGGTCCAGTGAATGTGGAGAAGCAAGGAAATAATTGTGTGTGTGTGTGTGTCCATATGGACGTTATATTAGTTGGACAAGAACCATTTTGTAGTTCTGAATTTTAGATCAATATTATTAACTGTTCAAAATGTATATTATTAGTAAATAATAGTTTTTTAATTAAGGGATTTTGTAAGAGATACATTGCTTAAATAAGTTTATGGATCAAAGGACTTCAGTCTAATAAATTAACAGAACAAAATTCTAGCTCCCTGAGTGTTGAAATCATGGGACATGATCATACCTTACTAAAACATAATAATATTTATTGGGACTTGCTAACTGCTAACCTCTTAGGTTTGACAAAAAATACTTAAAATTTACAAAGAATAAATGATTTCTCAAACAATTTTTCAGAATTATTATACCTACTGTGATTTTCATGTATGGGAAGATCAGGATTTGAAACTATAAATCTAAAATACCAAATTGTTTTGTCTGTAATCATCCCACTATCAGAGATAAATGAGTGACGTCCATTATAAGTGCATACAAACGAGCATTAGCTACATGGTGAATTTACATATGTGTTATCAGATAAAAACATTTTGTCTCAGGGGCAGCTCACAAACACTTGTGTACGTACTGCATAAGAATTGTAATTCAGAGTTTCCACATCCCTCCCCATATGCCAAGATATCTTTAGTAGAAGACACTTTTAATGAAAGAGCTTTGATCTCTTATTAATTCATCAGTGGCTTCTATTACATAGCTTACAATGCTGGGAAATCACAGATAGAGCGCTAGGCTGTAAACACATGCAAACCTGTGCCAACAAAATTAAATAAATCTGAATTATTCATCTTTGTTGCTTTCCTTTTATTGTTAGGAAACCAGGTGTGTACTGCACACCACCAAGTTTTGTAGTACAGACAAATGATTTAGTGGCGATAAAATATTTTATAGTTTTCTGTGCCCTAATTAGCAAGGTAATGCCCGTTATGATAAATGTATCTCATCACATCCTACTGATTAGAATCATGCAATGAAGAATTTATTTTGTATGTCAAAATGAGAAATGTGTACACTTCTGTTGAAACAATGCTAGCATGAAAGATTCTAAGCAGAAAAATTACTGTGTCAAAGATTATACTTAGCAAATGAAAAGCTAAATAGAGATGCTGCTGGAAATTTGTTTGAAATATTGATTGACTCAACTGTCTTGAGTAGTAGGCATGGGAATTAGAAGAGGTTTAAAATTAAAAAAAGTAATTTAAAATGAAATTAAACAATATTTTGAGTGATTAAAAGACAGAAATTATCAAGAATGAATAAAATGTGTGACATTTAAAAATAACTGTGGGTCACTCAAACATTGGGCAGAGCTTGGAGAATTCTGAAGAAGAGGGTACGGGAGGACTGTATGAGCCAGAAGCATTAAGGACAGACCAAGAAAACACACAGAATCAACTGCCTTGGACTCATATGGGCTCATAGAGACTGAACTGACAATCAGGGAGCCCGCATTGTTCTGAGCTACACTTGTGTACCTTGGTGTTCTTGTGGCATTCTTAACAATGGAAGCGTCGGCTGTCTTTGTCTCTCTTGCCTGCTTTTGGGAGAAAAGCATGGTTAGAAATACAGGTTGTGTATGGGGAGATAGAGACAGAGACCCCCATCGGAGCACTGGTCTGAGCTCCCAAGATCCAGTTGAAGAGTAGAAGGAGGGAGAAGATGATCAAGGAAGTCAGGACCACAGGAGTTAGTCCACCCACTGAGACAGTGGGACTGATCTAATCTGAGTTCACCAAAGCCAGCTGGACTGGGACTGAATGAACATGGGATCAAACCGTACTCTCTAAATGTGGCTGACAATGGGGGCTGACTGAGAAGCCAATGAAAATGGCACTGGGATTTGTTTCTACTGCATGTACTGGCTTTTTGGGACCCTAGTCTGTTTGGATGCACACCTTCCTAGGCCTGGAAGAAACAGGGAGGGCCTTGGACTTCCCACAGGGCAGGGTACCCTGCTCTCTCTTAGGACTGGAGGGGGAAAGAGGAGGGTAAGTGGGAGAGTAGGAGGGAAATGGGAGGAGAGGAGGAAGTGGAAATTTTGAATGGTATTATTTATAAAGCAATAAATCTTTTAAAAAAGGAAAAAACACAGGTTGTTCCTTATATCAAAACCAAAATCCCTCCATGAAGGGCTCTCCCCTTTTTCTAGCCCTTTCCCTTTTTTCAGGTACACAGTAGTAATGGCACTATGCTCTAGTTTGGATGGGTGTTTCGTGATCTCATTTCTTTCTCATTCGGTCTGCCAAACACATTGTAAACAATTACATTTTCTTTAATTAAATTATGTCCAATTATCTGTATATTTGTGTCATCTGCTTCCTCTGAGGACCACAACTGATTAATTATGAAGTATGAGTGCATATACAAATGAAACGGCCGCACATCTGGACAAGCTCTCCCTTTTCATCTAGATAATGAGATTCAGACCTTACAGTTTCATATTGACTACATTTTCTTTACCAGTGGTGTTGAGCTCCATTCAGGCCAACTACTTTTATACAGAAATACCATTAGCTCTAGTGAATCATCTACCCTACCATGCTGATTTGTTTGTTTTAAATTAATTTAATTTAAAACTGATGTAGGAGAGAAAGGTTTTGTGATCCAAGATCCTATTATCTTTGTCACCTTGTCATTTACATTGATGTGATGATATCTGAAAGAAATTTAAGTAGTGCTGATAAATTTTTCAAAAGAACTAAGGGAAGAGAGGTTTTCATGAGGGGATAGTAATATATAAAAATGGAGATGTGTATCTCCTGTAGAAAGGGAGATTTGTTATTGAAATTGGTTCACATAAATGTACTGGTTGAGAAGTCCCACAACAGGTAGTCTGCATGTCCCAGACAGGAAAGCCAATACAATATCTTAGCCAGGGTATGAAATTCTGAGAAGTAGGAACTTATTAGTCTCTGGAGAAAGGGAATAAAGGAGTGATTGAAGGAGAGAGAGAGAGAGAGACAGAGAGAGAGAGAATTTTCTCTTTGCAGACAGTATTGCTTTATTCAGGCAAACTGACATCTGATTAGATGAAACAGACATATGAATACAACTGAGTCAAGTCTTTAAAGAAACATCTTCATGATCTAAGCTGTGTTGATGTGTCTGAGTCTAGACAAGAAAATACATGAAAATAATTATAATGAACACTTTCGGTATATGACACAGTAAAGAAAAGTTAGATATTCAACTTTTTGGGTTTGTTTGGTTTGGTTTGGTTTCACATCAGAAAAAAAATTTAAATTATTATCTTCTTTTATTGTGAGTGTTATTACAATTGTAATAAGAAAAGCCTTTCCACAAGAGTCTTTTCAGTTATTGCTGTTCAAAGGCCTTGTAATCCAGTGAGGTTCCACCCTAAACTGACCACTCACTTTAAGATTGCATCAAGGGCACTTCCTTGGTTTGCTAGATGATTTTACCACAACCAGGAACAGGAACCTAGGCTTCCCAACTAGTTAACATTTGAAATATTATTCCCATATCATACTGTAGTTTTCATTGACCCAAACAATTTCCTTCTATTTCTTGCCTTTTCCCAAAAATATCTTTTAATTATACCTTTTGAAAACCAATTTATCACTAAAGATCAAATTCAGTGCATCACTGAATCTATTGAATGTTTGGGTTGAAGAATTTCCAATTATCTACTTGGAAGTCCTTTGGACCTTTCATCTAGCTTCTGTTTTTTGTTTTTTGAACTGCTCTGTAACCTTGCATATATTGAATAAGTTATATCAAATCTATTATTATTGCTATTGTTTTAGTGTGTGTGTGTGTGTGCATATTGATTATCAATTTCACAGGATCTAGAATCACCTAGACAATATGCCTTTATAGTACCCTTTACAGGGCTTTTTCTGATTAGGGTAGCCTTTGGACATGACTATAAGGATGTATTTGAGGTTCAAAAGTTCACTCTAAAAGTACCAACTTTCCTTGGACTTCCTGTAGAGGAAGATACTGAACACAGATACTTCTTGTTCCCTTCTTCCTGAGTACTTATTACATTAAAATCAGACAGAAAACTAGTTTAGAATGTAAGCATGGCACTACTTACCTGTAATATGAGGGCCTGCTAGTTGGGGTTTCTGTCCTACCCAGCTCCCACAGATGGTAAGCCCCAAAGAAATTACACAGAGGACTATATTAGTGATAAATTGATTGGCCCATTAGCTCAAGCTTTGTAGTAGCTCTTATAATGTATATTAACCCATTATTCTTTATCTTTGTTGGCCACATGATTCAGTACCTTTTTCAGCAGGGCAGGTCGCATCCTGTTTATTTGGTATCTGGACAGGAATGTGGAGAAATGGGCTTTCTCCTTCCCAGAATTCTCCTATTCTCCTTACCCCACCTCTACTTCCTGTCTGGTTGTCCCACTTATACATCATACCTGGCTACTGGTCAATCAGCATTTATTTAAAACATAATTGACAGAATAGAGAATGGTCTCACACCACTTACCTTCCTTGAAGTCTATTAATGTATGATCTGTACCGTTATATTTTTCTCTTTTTCTTTATTCTTGTCTCAAACAGGACATCCTGACTACAGCTTCCCCTCTCTCGTCTTCTCTCAGTCTTCTCCAACCTCCCCATTCTCAGGAGACTTTGTTTAGTGTAGGAAGTGTGTACATTAACTACTCCTTAGAAAAGAAGATAGACAGCATGACCATAAAGCTCCTAGATTCATGATTTGAATTTTTCAGCATGCTGGTTTTCAGGATGAACTATGTCTTTCATCATGTAATGTCAAAAGAGGAAAACTGTCAAGTTTCCTGTTGCTTACTAGAAGCACAATGAGAGCACTTAATCTCTGTGAAACAGTTACTTCCACCACATTGCACATTACATTATTAAGCCAATATTCCAAATTAGTTCATATTCACATTAGTATTCAATGTACAAATATCACTGCTTAGTTAACACATCCAACACTTTTAAGTTTATTGTTATATGTGTATCCATTTGGTAAAGTCATAAAGAAAGTATTTCAATAATTTTTAAGTTCAAAGAAAGTCAAAAGAAACGAATTTTGACAAATATATTATTTTCGAATAAAGTTTATATAGAATTCACAGATGGATAATAATGGGAAAATAATAAATATGTTACTTAGCTGTAGTGAAGGTTTAGTGTGCTTGTAAAGATATAAATATCAGAAAAAATGAAAAGAAAAAAGCTATTTACCATAAGAACATAGCTGACTAGATCATATTAGCTTTGGACTCCAATATTTTAAAATATACAGGCATATTATTTAATGATTAAACAGATTTACAGATATATAGATACTTTTTAATTTTTTTTTTTTTGGTTTTTCGAGACAGGGTTTCTCTGTAGCTTTTGGGAGCCTGTCCTGCAACTAGCGCTTGTATACCAGGCTGGCCTCGAACTCACAGAGATCTGCTTGCCTCTGCATCCCGAGTGCTGGGATTAAAGGTGTGTGCCACCACCGCCCGGCTTACTTTTTAATTTTTTAAGAATTATATTTTTGTTTAATTTCATTTTCCATTTTAACCACAGTTTCCTTATCATCCCTCCTCCTGCCCACCCCTTGTCTTTCCCCGCAGCTACTCCCTCATCTACTCCTTCCAACAATAAGGGCTCCCATGGGTTGTCAACAATAGACACTTTTTAAAACAAATGGTTTTAAAATTTTTCTTTCTTCAATAAATATAATGAGTTTACTATTTTAAAATGACACCTGGTTCTGGTTACATCAATGTGAGGAACTACTTTCTCCAAACTATAAAACTTGAGGGTCCACACTTCAGGCCACTGTCTTCATTATTCTTAGGTTCAAGCACTCATCCTTCTAGTCAAAGTGAAAATCTTACAACTATGTAATGTTTTTTAAATTAAATTCTTTCTATATCACTTAAGAAAATTATAATATTTGTGATCAAGAGCACATTAAATTTTGCCTTCTTATTCCCTTCCTTGACTAGTTTCCAAGTAATATTTTATCTAAGCTTGGAATTATGTTCCAGCAAATGGAAAAAGGCATATTTTTGCATTATCATTCTCAATGTTAATTTCTATATTTATTATACCTTGTCTTGATAAACCATTAAAATGTATGGATATTTCCAATAAAATGATTGAACATAATTATTTCCTATTGTTTAAAACCTAACATCAGGATTAAATTAATATATATATATATACAACAAGAAAGAAAATCATAATAATGCTAGTCTCATCAAAATGCCACATGGAATACAAAGTTTGATAGCAACTTAAAAGAAAACAATACGATGGAAACAAAGTAACAATGATAATGGTGGAGAAAGTTCTAAGCAAAATAGGTTGTCCAGAATTCTTGTAGTGTGTACATTTCTCCTGCCTTACTTTTATTCCACAGTCAAATTTCTCTTCTAGCCTTGGCTGATCACAGGATTTACTTGCCATCAAATACTCTGCAGCTTGTGAACTTTCTGCCTCTATCTTTTTCCCAACCATTTCCTGATAGAGAGACTTTGAGAAGAAACAAATCCAGAGTGTTGCATAGCGATCATGGAAAAGGTAGAAGTGAATCAATGTAACATTTCATATAAAAACATTGGATTGTTGTAGGAGCCAATTATTTATTTCTGGGCCGCCCAGACTCCCTAAATAATTACACAGAATCTACATTAATTAAATCACTGCTTGGCCAATTACTTAAGCGTATTGTTAGCTAGGTATAACATCTAGAATTAACTGGTCTCCATTATTTTATATTTCACCATGAGGCTGGTGGACTACTGGCAAGGTTTCAGTGTATCTGTCTCTGGCGTTGGTTCATGGCTTTTCTCTGTCTCTGGCTTCTTTCTCTCAGCATTCAGTTTAGTTTTCCCTGCCTATCTGAGTTCTGTCCTATTAACTAGCCAAGGCGGTTTCTTTATTCTCCAATGGTTATTCACAGCATACAGAGGGGAACCCCACATCAATTTCAAATAAAACTTTTGGCTAATTAATGCAAAATGATAACAGAAAAAAGAAGCAAGACTGACAAATGTATGGTTGTTGAGTCTAAAGAAAGCAAAGATATTATTTATATCACAGAGACTATGAAAGCTTTAGAATACTATATGGTTTGCACAGAAAACTAGCCAATGTCTTAAAAAGGAAGAAGTTTAATTAAAAGAATGTGAAGCTAATGAGGAAACAACCCTGTGTCAATGTAGAGATATTAATTTCATGGAAATGATAACAGATAAATACAATGATGGCTCACTGTTTATTTCTCATCTGACTTTACAAAGTCATCAATACAATTTTATAAAAAAATAATTAAATCAACTTACCATATTTCTAGGTTTCTATAGAAATAACATTCATATTCCTACTATATACTTACTACCTACTCAATGTATATGTTAAACTGTAGGTTATTAAAAACTTTGGTCTCATAATAACAATTATCTGATACATTTTTATTTTAAAATATAAGTAGCACAATACAAAATTTCTAGTATAACTTAAGATATTTTGTGTATATTTGAAAAGTCATTTTCAAAGTAACATGAGGCTAGGATCAGAGCTCAATAGTAGAGTACTTACTTAGTTTTAGGGTCAATTCCCAGATTAAAAAAAAGATTTAAAAAATGAAAAATAAGAAGTACAGAAAAAATGGTAGTAGAATGTGCATCAACAGTGTTTAAGCTGAAGTTGTATTTTTCTATATTCCAAGGACTAAATTTTTAAGTATTACTTATGTTGCTTGATGCTGATTGAGCTGTTCCTGAATTAATATGGAGAAACCCATGCAGAGTCATATGGAGGAGTAGGGCAAATGGAGAAAGGATTTTCTATTTGAAGTAGAAGACATAATTATATCCATAGACAATAAGTGTGACTCAAATGACAAAAAGGAAAGTGTTTATCTAGTATTTAGGAGGCTAAGACAGGAGAACAGCTGTGTTGAATATCAGATTTAACTGCACAGAAGACCTTGTGTCAACAAAGAATATTCTACAATTTGGTAGACCTGTTGCAAGATCTGACAATAGAGGTGGCTACAGAATGAGTAGCAGAGTATGCACGCACCTGCAATAGATCAGACCTCTGGGTCATGACCTCTTTGGGAGTCCACCAACCCTTTGACAGTGATCACATATCAGACAACTGGCATATCAGATATTTACATTATGATATATAAAGGTACAAAATTGCTGTTATGATGTAACAATAAAAATAGTTTTATGGTTGTGTGTCACCATAACATGAGGGAGTATATTAAATTAGGGTTGAAGCACTAGGAAGGTTGAGAATCACAGTATTGGATGATAAATAATATATTGCCTAATTTCTATGTTGATCTACACTTTAGTTGCTAAATCAAGTAACATTATTTATAAAGCCTTTATTAATAACATGCAACAAAGTTGAGTAAATAAAGAATTAGGAATAAGATGTGATAATTATCTATGAAATTAAAACTCAAATCATAGTCAAGCTCTAAAAATAAAAATAATGCAAAATTCCCAATGTCACATATAAACAAATATAAATTTGTAGCTTATATTTTATTGATACAAATGTAACTCTACCATTGACAGTCATTGGATTAATAATCAACAAGCCAGTAATGAGAAGTTTCCCTTTATTGATGTGGGATTCCCCTCTCTATACTGTGAATACCATTAGTTAATGAAGTAACTGCTTTTGCCTGTTGATATGGTAGAGCAGAGCTATGTGGAAAAAACTAAACCAAATGCTGGAATAAAGAAGGGCAGAGTCAGAGGGAAGCCATGTTGACCTGCTGGAGAAAGACATGTTGAAACCATGCTGGTTGGTCACAGCCATCATGGTAAGATATAAAATAATGGAGGTGGCTTAATTCTAGATGTAAGGTCTAGCTAGCAATACACTTAAGTACTTGGTCAAGCAGTGATTTAAATAATACAGATTCTCTGGGATTATTTCGGGTCTGAGATGCCGGGAGGCTGGGAAACAAACTAACAGCCTCCTTACAATAAACTGGCACTCCAATGTGTGCTGGCTACATCCACATAAAACCTAAAAACTTAAGAAGTAATTTTAGACACAAAAGAACAGAGTTAAGCATGGCTTCTTGGTAGCCAGCATTTTGCTGGCAGCATGTTGTAGCCCCTTTAAGACAGGTTTTCCTGATTTAGTACTAGCAGAAAAAACAGTTTGAAATGCTAGTTTTCTAGGCCCTGTTGCCGCACAACCTCTGGCTTTTCCAGGAGCCTGAGCATTTAAATGGGTTTTGTGAGCAATGTGCTACAACTTGCTTAATAACAATGTAGATTGGCTGTGTGCCTACAAATGGGGCAATGTGCCTGACTCTCAGAGACAAAGAACAGCTCTGCCATGCTGGACTGTGAATGACAAGTAGAAAGTGTTGTATTTCCTCTAGCAATGATGCAGCTTAGGTTTTTAAGAAGCAGTCCTGGTCAGAAAATTATTATATATACACAATAAAGACAAATTCATATGAAAAAGATCACTAAATGAAACACAATATATTTTAAAATATCTATATAGGCTTGGGAGAGAGAAGAAATGGAGTATAGAGAGTTATAAAAGAAATAAATGGTTTTTAAAATGGCAAAGTCTTTAAAGAGAGTATAGACATTCATAGATTAAAGGAGTAAAGATAATAAAATAAATATCAAAAAGTAATAGAGTCAAAACAAGCCATGTAAAAATGAAATACACACAGAGAGTCTGGATTATGTATACTATGGTGTTTTCTTTGAAATTTTTGACTGTGAAGGAGCTAAGTACAGAGAAACATTTAATTGTATAGGCTCCTAAGCTAAACCAGCATGTATATTACAAATGTATCTTGACTTCAAAATTTGGGTCCAAAAATATGTTGTTTTGGAAAAGAGGTTCTTTCGTTTACATAGAGGATGAGAACCTGTGGATTCACTCCAGGCTAATGTTCTTGGATGAACCAAGAGCCCCTGAAAGTTTGCTGTGAACACCGGTAAAAATACTTCACCCAATTGATAGCAGTAAATAGTTTGGAGAGAACTATGCCCAAATTCCCTAAATGATTGTTTATAAATGTTTGTTTACATTTAAATGGGATATTATATAGATATAAATAATTTACATTGGTATAGTTTTGGTTTATTGATAAAAATTTAAGGTCAGTTTTGTTATATGTATATATATTTCTGCTCTTGATTAAGGTATAGGTTTGTTCAGTTCATTTAAAAATGTAATGTATAATGAAGAAATATAGGTTAATAGATAATCATCTATAATAGTGGAACTCATAGTCATGTTAGTTAGGTTTTCTAGAGATATATTTTAGTTAGATAATTTTCAAACCTTTCAAAGACTACAGAATATGGTGTTTAAAATGTTTTAAGAATTTAGGACTTTTTATGACAATGAAACTCATCTTTTCCTGGCAGCACTATTCTACTTCAAGAGGATGACAGACTTTGAACAACTTCCTCATGGAGCTTGTTAGCCATTTGGGCAAGAAACTGCTCTTGCCTGGAATGCTTGACATGCAGGACCCAAAGAGAATTGAATGCTGAACTTGCCTAAAGGAGACGGTCCTTTGGGTTTCCTGCTTCATGAAAGAATAGAGTCTGACAGAAATTCTGTAGGGCATAGAGAAGTATGACTGATGAACTGTCAATATAAGCAGAATTGTCTTTGAAATTTCCTGCTTATTGGAAAAGTCTGCTGGATGTTATGGGCCTGAAGACTGAAGATGGGTGCCCAAACAACAGAAGAACTTTGGGTGACTGTCCAGGTAGCAAGATGTCTCTGTCCGTTCTAGAGTTTGGAAGTTGCTTAAAATGCACTTCTTATTTACTTAGGTAATATTATATATCCCTCTGGAGTCTTTGATGAAGTTGAATAAGTCAGAGTTATAGTTACAGTTTTCTTTAGTTGTGATGAAAGGTAAAAATTGATATAAATATTGTAACTGTAATTCTTGCTTGATAACTGTTTATGTAATTTTACTATGCTAAAATTAAAGCCTTCTTTTTTATTTAAACAGAAAAGTGGAGGTGATTTGGGATTCCCCTTTGTATGCTGTGAATACCATTAATTAATAAAGTAACTGCCTTGGCCTGCTGATAAGGTAGAAAAAAGCTAGGTGGGGAAAACTAAACCGAATGCTGGGAGAAAGAATATTGTTGGGGTTTCTGTTCCACCTTATTGCAGCAGTTGTTAAGTTCCAAAGAAATCACACAGTTATAAACAGATTGGCCCATTAGCTCAGGCTAATATATATAACTCTTATCACTTATATTAGCCCATTATTCTTATCTATGCTAGCCATATGGCTCAGTACCTTTTTCAGCGAGGCAATCACATTTTGCTTCTTCTGTGGTGGGGCCAGGACTGCAAAAGGAACTTCCTTCTTCCCAGAATTCTCCTATTCTCATTGACCTGCCTCTACTTCCTGTCTGGTTGTCCTGCCTATACATCCTGCCTGGCTACTGGCCAATCAGTGCTTATTTAAGATATAATTGACAGAATACAGACAATTGTCCCACCCCAAATGAAGGGTAGAGTCAGAGAGAAGCCATGTAGCCCTGCCTAAGACAGATGTGCTGAAGCCTTGCTGGTAGGCTATGAGCCTCATGGTAAGATATAAAATAATGGAGATGGGTTAATTCTAGATATAAGAGCTAGCTAGCAATACACTTAAGTAATTGGTCAAGCAGTGATTTAAATAGTATAGTATTTGTGTGATTTTTTTCGGGTCTAGGCTGTCAGGTGTCTGGGAAACAAACTAACAGCCTCCTTACAATACTTTGTAAAGCTAATGTAGGTTTGTCTGATATTACATTATTTTATTTTCCCACGTCACTTACATGTATTTTCTGCTCATGGGTTCATCTTAAAATCTATCACAGATGACATTTACATTTTATAAAAAAAATGCAGGTGGCCCACTACACTTACATTATTTCTGTGTACACTGCATTTATTGAATGGATGAATGCATGAGCAGATGCCTTGCAATTTAAATATTGAGTGTATGAAACTTAAACTTTGTATACTGCACATCAGAATGCTTAAAGTAGACTTAACTGATTTGAAAATACAACCAACACAGTTGTTCCAGTGGGGAGAGATTAATAAGAAAGTTTAATAATGATAGCACCAGATAAATCTGCTCTCTTACAGTCAGCTCGTGTCTCTTTGGGAGCCAACATATGTGTATGCTCGAAGAATGAAAAGAGTTGAACAGAGAAAATTTCTATAGACACACTGAGAGAATGACAGGCTTGGCTAAATGACAGGAGGTAATACTTACAGAGAACATTTTTTTTTCAGAAACAATCTAAAAGAATGAGTCATTTGAGAAGCAGTGGGAGTTGAGGGGACAGAACTGTAAGTAGTGATTATAAATACCCACAAAAGAAAAGATAGCTTTGTCAAGATTTTCTTGTAAAGACTCCTAATTACATCATAGCTTTTTAGCCATGTTCCCTCATGTCCAAAAACAGTATCACAAGACACATCAGCTTCAAATATAAAAGACATGAATCATAAGGAATCAGTTCTTTCTTATACCACAGGTAAGATCAATTGTGAGTTCTTGCTGAGAATCCAAAAGTTTTAGCTTAGGAATTATTGTTTCTTTATGAGCACTACTTTTTAAATGAACACCCTCATCAACTTATTAAAACTAACTAGTCATGGTGTTGAGATGACTGAGTCCAAAGACTGTTTGCTGCTCAAGCATGAGGACCTGATTTGGGATGTGCACAACCCACATATAGAGCCTAGCATGCACACCTGTACCCCCAGAGCTCAGTTGGGAATAAGAGATACTGAGGGTACCTGAGGCTTCCTGGCATTCAATCTTGCCAAATTAGTGAGATCTAGATTCAGTGAGAGAGCTTGTCTCAAAAAACAAGGTAGGAAGTGATAAAGGGTGCTATCTGATGTCAGCTTCTGCCCACACCCCATGAACACTCACACGCAACTGCATATGCATACTATGGGTGGGGAGGTACTGCCTTGGTGGGGAGGAAGGAAAGAAACAAGTCCAAGTCTATGAAATTTCCTGAGACTGCTCATTCTCCAGTGACAGTTCTCTACAGTTTATATGTAATGGAATTATCCTGAAATTCTTTTAAGAGATTTCCTTATTAGAGGAAATGTACAACACTGGCTAGTATTTAAATATCCAAGCCAGATGGAGAAGCATTAAGTGGAACAGAGAATTACAGTGGCTGGGCCAAGGGTACTAGGGTGCAAGAATATAAGGCCAGCTTGGCTTAAAGAGGGAGATAGATGACATTTTCTATTTAAGGTCTAACTTATTTCCTTCTGAATGAATAATTCCTAATTATTCTCAGTTATATTCTACCATAACTATTTCTATTCATATTATCACAACTTTTTCTTAATTTATATAGTACACACTTTTTACTTGGAAATATCAAATAGAGATCTACGACAAAATTCATATTATTTCTGTTGTCTCCTTTAATAATTTCTGTTTTCATAGGTTTGTATTTTTCAATTTTTTAAGATATGTTTTTATCTAGCTCATTCTTGAGACCACATGTAATAAATACATTTAATACATTTTATATAAAGATGTGGTTTAGTACTATCTGTAAGCCTTGAATTTAATGAGTACAATTTTGTGACATATAGATTTTTTAGTTTAAATATAAATATAAGTTAATACATGTTTTAAAGTTAAATAGCACTTGCATCTGTATTTTCTAACCATATCAATATATATTTTAAATTTACTTTTACATTTTTTATGTATCAGTATATTACCTGAATGCATGTATCTGTATCATGTGCAACACTGGTGCCTAAAGAGGCCAGAAAAGGGCACCAGATAAATAATAAGTGCAGTCAGTTGTAAATCCCCTTCTGAGTTCTGAGGTCCTCTAAATGAGCAGCAAGAGTTTTTAATTGTTAAGCTTTTTCTCTACCTTCCATAGCTATCTTTCTGTCTGTATATCTGTCTGTATACATCTATTGTCAAAAATATTCAAATGTATAGTTTCTAAACTATTATTCCTGGTTAATAACTGGATATCAATTACTACCAGTCAAATTGTGGATATAATGTTTTACACTCAGTAGTTACTTTCACTAATGTTGAGTTTGTTTTGACCTCTGCAGACACAGACTCTTTAGGAGCCTTTGAAATGAATCTAGCTCAGAATTACAATGTCTTTTCTGGGAAACAAAGACAATCTTTTGTTTCATACTATTCAAAAATGATCTTATAATAACTTCAGAAAGCAATAAGAGAAATGCCCTGTATCTGAAGGTGAGACTTTTGACTTAAAATGTCCTGTTAAAAAATACAAACTGATGTAATGATTTCAACCACAGATGTTAAATAAAAGAAATAGTCACTAGGAAACTCTGATTAAGAGGATGAAAGCAAACCTTTTGACATTATTATTGTATTTTCCACACTGTATGGAGTGGCAATACCTGTTAAATGTTGTCAACATTATAAAATATACATGCAGGCTATTCAGGTCCTGTGTAAACATTTCCATAAATAAATCAAAACCTTTAAAATCACCTGCATAATAAATAGACTTTTCATAAATGTGTCATCATTTTACAGGTACAGATACTCTTCTACTGTCTGACCATCTAGAAATTTGGAGAGAAGATGTCCTTGAGGTAGGTACCCCTGTAAAATGCTAAAATTCTCACTAACTTTAGTTAATTGAGTTGGTTCAGAAGCATACCTGTGAATGTATTAAAACATCTGACCTTCTGAATGGAGACAAATTTGTGCATTGCTACAGGTCCAACTATGAGCTTGTCCACTGTACTTAATTCAGGGTTTCCTTGAATGTCTTTGGCAGAAAGAACACCAACCCTATCTGAATATCTACAGAAGGTGTCTGGGACCAGAAGCCGTTATGCTGACATTGTCTCTTTCACACAGAAGTGTAGGAAATCTGGCACAAGGGAATAAAAGTAATTAACTTTGTTTTATACAAGAAGAAATGGGCACTAGCCTGAGATCACAGTCATAATGTAATCATAGATGAAAACTGCAATTTTCAAATACCAAGTCTGTTGTTTTTCTCACCAGAGCATAAAATTCTAGGCAAGTTATAAACATAAAAATTGAAAAATAAAAACAGCAAGTGACAAAATTTCTGTTTACATAATACTTAGGTGGAGCTCTGATAACATCTTAAGAAGACACATGAACTATTCTAGCTCTCCTAATAAATTAAGAGGTTATCTTTGGTAAATGGAGAGAGTATGTCAGTAACACATGCCTCATTTTCTTGTCTGTAGAAACTATACAGTTAATCTCATGTGAAGATTGTACCCTACATTTAGACTGAGATAGAAGAACCTTAGAATAGCTACACACATAACCCAACTCATAGAAATTTAAGGTAACTCGACTTACAGAGAAAATTTTCTTTGCAGGTAGTTCAAACTAACAAATTCTTTTCTAATACCTATTGATTCTTTTTCCAAAAATGTAACATTGGAATCTCTAAATAGTTTGACTTAAGTTTCTTGGGCCTTTTCTGTTCTAAGGCTGAATTTTAGAAATATTATTTCTTTGCATTCATTTATTTTTACCTCTCTTTCCTTTTCTATAACTCCCTTGCTTTTAAAAAAAAAATAAAATGTATTAGTCTGCTACAGACAGACTAATCCTGCCTTAGGAAGACTACTATAGGTGAAATATCATGATATTAATACAGTATAAAGGTAATATATTGATTACAGATAATGTTTTATTGAGTATGCAATTTATCATTTTCCTGAATGCCAATATTGACAATGTTCCTCTCTTGTTTCTTTTTCTTTACTCCAACATGAAGATGTAACATTTGGTTTTAATTTTATTGCCGACTGCTCATCAGTTTTGCCATTGGTAAAGGACAATTCTAATAGCACTTTTATTAAAATTCATGATGTTTAGTAACTGCAGAGAGAAACTTCAATTGTGTGAAGCGTAGGCTAATATGAAACAGAGATCTGACTATAGCTCTTGGTTTCCTTGAAATATGTGCATTTAGTAAAGGTGGTAGAGGAAGCCTCATAGTGAAACCTGAACTGGGGGGATTTGGAAGCTGACAGTTGACTTTGTTATTTGGTTGCTGACCCAAAAAAGCTCTGGCTGCGGTTTAGAAGGAGTGCCTGCTGAAAAAAATAGACACAGCTGTGCAGAACATGTTCTAAGACTAAGTGGCAGCAGGGAATCCAAACACCTGCTGTCTGGCAAACTGAAATAGGCAACTGGAACTAGGGGGGATAAAAGCATATTTTTAAAAGTAGTCACCAAAACCACACATTTTCAAGACATTCTGCATTAATGCAGGTATTAGGTGATGCCCAACTCGAGTACAGGCTGTATTCTAAAAGGGCTTTCAGAGCACACAGTGAGCTGATCTCTGGAGAGCTGAAAATAGAAAATTTGAATGAGATAGGTTCTTTGACTCATAGAATACAGATGTATACTAAACTGCTGCCTTTTACAAAAGTCACATAGTCCTCCCGTTGGAGTTGCATTAGCCTCCTCTCCTGGGTACATCGGTATTAAAATTAATGCAGTGGGAGGACAAGGATTACCAGGCAACTAACTAGATAATAATCATCTGAGTGGGAGGAAAGCTGGTCTGCTCCTCTTTCGTCTCCTTGTACACAACAACCGCCATTCCAAAGTAATTTCTGAAGTTGACTACAAAGTATTCAGTTACTGGCAAGTCAGTAAACCTTAAAATTGATTCTACAAGCAGATAGAGCTTACGTTAAGTAGTGTGGGTCTAGACATTGAGGAAAGTGGCAAAAGATGGTGTTCAAAGATTTCGCTCTGAAAGCACCACTGTAAGAATGGAGTCCTGTTGTTAAAACATGGGTATAAATACCAGAGGTGAAATGACAGCAAGGGCTCAAAGGCACTTGCCTGGATTCTTATTTGAGATAGAATACCCAGACATTTTCGACATTCACATTATACGATGAGAGAAAAAGCAAGAAGCAATCTAACTCCTGAGAGTCCTTGGAAAATCAGTTTTCTGACAATTTTGCAACACACACACACACACACACATCTCCTTTAGAGTGAAGGGTTGATGACACTTTGTCAGGATTTTAAAAGAAAATGCATGTATTTCTCTGGGAAATTCCTGAAACTTTTGCATTCTGGTGTGATTCACTGATTTTCTTTTTTATCAAATCTTGTGTAGATTCAGAAAGTTCTTTCTCAAGGATACCTCTGAATTTAAATTGATGAAAAGAGCCTTGTACCAAGATATGGTAAAGGATGGGCCTCAGTGAAATGGGTACACTCCTGTTTCTGTGTCTTTTAAAAGTCTGTAAAGTCTTGAGCTATAGAAAGTGCAGTGTATTCTGACTGTCCTCAGAAGAAAGAGATTCAGTAGTTTGACAGGCTGTACCATCAGCATGAAAAGATACAGTGGTTTTGATAAAAAATGATTTGGTCTGGCAATGAAGATATGTGTTTCAGGACTTAAGAGATGGGAATTTTAGGTCTGTGGATATTACCATCTTCTTCAGACATAAGCCCAGTAGACTATAACAAAGTCTTTCCTAGAATTCACTAGAGCTAAGATAGTCTTTAAAACTGTGGGAGCACTCCCATCTCAAATACTGGTACATGCTGGACTTAGAGATGGGAGCCATCACACTTGTGTTGGAAAAGGCCATTAGCTTGTTTCTGGCTGCTCAGCCCCGAAAATAATCACATAGAAACCATATCATTTGCAATACTGTTTGGCCAATAGCTTAAGTATATGTCTGGCTAATTCTTACATCTTAATTGAACCCATATCTATTAATCTGTGCATCACCACAAGGTGGTGGCCCACCAGCAAAGTTTCTGTGTGTCTGCCTCTGGCAGAGGCTCCATCGCTTCTCTCTGACTTTGCCTCCTTTTTCTTTTTTTTTTAATTTTTATTGTTAAAAGAAAAATTTACATTTACTCCCGTTGTTCCTGGCCCTCCCGCTCCCCCACTACCCCACTGTCCTCCCCCTGCTTCCTTATGATGGTGCAGGATACCCTGTCCTATGGGAAGCCCAAGGCCCTCCCCCCTCCATCTCAGTCAACTAACTTAATTCTTATGCAATCAATAAATTGGCCAAGTCGTGAGAAGAAAGTAACTAACTACATATATCTAATCTTCAACCCAATCAAAGATCATTTAGTCTTCCCCACCTAGCTGTGTTCCCCTATAGCTCTACTATAGGCTCAGAGCAGTTCCCTTGTCAACCAATGATATTCACAGCATACAAAGGGGAATCCTATATCAAGCCTGACTTATATTTTGTTGATTTATTGATTGGTTGATAGATTGATTGAGATAGAACCTCACGAATGTCACTCTGTGTGGCCAGAAACTTGTCATATAAACCTATTGTCCTCAAACTTCCCAAGACCTGCCTACCTCTATCTGTCAACTGCTGAAATTAAAGGCAAATATGACACATTCAATCCTTAGAGGTAATTTTTGAGTGTCAATACTGATTTTGTAAAATTATAATTCTGACTGTTGGCATCAACTTTATTCTTGTTTTAATTTCTGGGTGGTTTCCAATGACAGATAAGAAGGAATCTCTAATATATTACCCTTTTCCAGGAAGATCTTTTGTCTCTCTATAGCCCTCCTTTTTACCCAACCTCTCTTAGCTTATAAACAGTAGATTAATTATCATTTTCTTAATGACTAATATTGACTTATAAGTGATATGAATACATGCCATATTTGTCATTCTGGACAGGGGTTACCTTACTCAGGTAACTCAATCCATTCAGTCCTTTCCATTTGCCTGAAAATTTCATGATGTCCTTTCTTTTAATAATTGAGTTTTGAAAACTGTGTAATTATATAAATGTAAATTTTGTTTATCCATTTTTCTATTGAGGGACATCTAAGTTGTTAACAGTTTTTATCTACTACAAAAAAAGCCACAATAGGCACAGTTGAGCAAGTATCCTTGTGGTAGGATTGAGTGTCTTTTGAAGATATGCCCAAGAGTGGTATAGCTGGGTCTTGTGGTAGACTAATTCCCAGTTTTCTGAAGAACAGCCACTCTGACTTCCAAAGTAGCTGTACAAGTTTGTACTCTCACCAGCAATGAAGGAGTGTTCCTCTTGCTCCACATCCTAGGCAGCATGAGCTGTTACTTGTATAATTGATCTTAGCCATTTTGACAGATGGAAGATGGAATCTCAATGTAGTTTTGTTTTGCATTTCCTTGCTGACTTAGAATGCTGAACACTATTAATTGTTTGTTAGCCATTTGAGATTCCTCTATTGAGAATTCCATGTTTAGAACTGTACCCAAATTTTTAATTATATTATTTGGTTTTTGATACCGTATTTCTTAAGGTCTTTATGTATGTTGAATATTACTGCTCTATTAAATGTGGATTTCTAAAAAAACCTGGGAGTACCTGGGTACTGGAGCTGGATGGACTAGGAGGGGTTTTGGAGTGGGGGTTTGGGTGTGGGATAGAGTGAGAGTTCATATGAATACCAAGTGTAGTGGAAAATTCCTCAAATCTATGAGAGTGCAATCTCCTAGCACTGGAATATACAGAGTTCGAATTGGCCACCTCTGGTAATCAGGCAAAGCTTCCAGTGTTAGGACTATGTTACATATTTCTGAGTTGTTAGCTAAGGGAGTCCTGTAGAGATACCAAACAATCTAGGGCAGAGGGTTGCTCTAGAAAACTAAGAGCAGGGCCCAATTTTTGAGGACAACACAGTTAATTGAAGGTAAAAATGTAGAACCAGTGCCTGCGTGGAACCTGCATACTGTGTTCTACTGTGAAGAAAGGTCATCAGCAGACTATCGAAAGAGAAACAGAGACACCAAGCCTGCCACAAAACTTTTGACCAACAATCAGTATTCTTGCAGAATATGCTGTATCAATGATGGCATCAAATTTATGGGAGTGGCCAAACACTTGCCAATATAATTTGGGGCCCACTTCACTAGATGTAACCCATGCCTGACACTGCTTAAATAGCCAGGAATGGGAGAATAGATATCCCCGAGACCTGGAGTATAATCAAACACTACTTGTGTAAAAACAAGCCAACAAACAAAAATCAATTAAATGATTTCTAATGATATTCCTCTCTACTCATAGATTGGTGACTTGTTAGTCATCATCAGAGAGGCTTCTTAGGATATCAGATTGAGCAGATGAAGAGACCAAGAGCCCGGCATTATGTGGAAAAGGGTATAAATTGGAGGTCTCTATCGGGGTCCCTGTAACATGAGGGCTGGCTCGTTGGGGTTACTGTCCTACCCAGTACCCCACAGCCAGCAAGCCCCAAAGAAAATCACATAGAGAGTCTACATTAGGTTATTAACTGATTGGCCCAATATCTCAGGCTTCTTACTAGCTCCCATAAGTTATATTAATTCATTGTCAGCCACATAGCCAGTACCTTCTCTCAGCTGGGCTGCTACATGTTGCCTTGTTGGAGATCTGCGTAGGAATGCCAGGGAAGCTTCCTGCTTCCCAATTTCTCCTGTTCTCCTTGCTCCACCTCTACTTCCTGTCTGGTTTTCCCGCCTATACTTCCTGCCTGGCCAATCAGCGTTTATTTAAAACATGATTGACAGAATTGTTCCACACCAGGTCCCAAACCCTGGAGATTGAAGTTTGAAGAGATTGTGGAGGGGATGGATGGTAGAAGTCACAGGGAATAGAAGGAACAAGGAGACCGTGGCCTACTGAATCAACTAAGCAGGGCACCTAGGGGCTTTCACAGATACTAAAGAGGAAACCAAGGGGCATGCTTGGGACTACACCAGGTCCTCTGTGTAAATGCTGTGACTATTAGCTTGGTGTTTTTATGGAATTCCTGACAGTGGGAGTAGGTATGTCTGTGACTCTTTTGCTTGCTCTGGGGGCTGTTTTTCTACTGTTGGGTTGCCATATCCAGCTTTGGTGTGAGGGTTTTTGCCTTGTCTTACTGTACTTTATTTGTCAGGTCTGCTTGCTATCTCTTCTAGCAGTACTGCTCTGTTCTGATGGGAGATGGAAAAGGAGTGGATTCTGAGAAGATGAGAGGTAGAGAGAAGCTGGAGGAATGGAGTGAGGGGAAATGGTAGCTAGGTTGTGTTATAAGGGTAAAGAATCTATTTTCAGAGAGAGAGAGAGAGGACAAATTCCAGGGGTTTGTGAATGCAGGTCAATTATAGAACTGCCACGAAAGTTCAAGGCCTTGGGTTAAATTCACAGCGCTAACAATTAATTAATCAGTCCAACTCTGGTCATCAGTGGTATCAGTCTTGGAACACTCCATGTATTACCTAGAGAATTCTATTGTGGTTTTCTCAGACTTACCTCTTGTTCATACCTTAGCACAGGCACACTGACTTGATTTTGCATTACCCTCCTGGATATGGCTGGCTGTCAGAAAAAAAAAATCATATTTATACTGGCCAGTCTAGGAGATAAGGTCCGTCAGCCAGCCCCACTCTATCAGGGCCCAAAACAAAGTCATATTTATTCTCTCATCACCACTTCTATCATCTCTCTTTGACCATCACTGCTCTGTTTAACATAGCACATTCTGTGCTTGTTTCACACAGCTCTGTCTATCATATAAACATCCTTTGCCTTGTCAAGTTGCCAGGTAACTAACCCCAAAGCCAAGTGCTGAAAATGAACTTAATAACTTCATGGCTCTGCCAATCCCAGAGGCCATTCTGCAGCCAAAAAGCCTTACTTTTCTCCAAGATCCTTGACCAAGGTGTTCGTGCAGCATTGATTTCTCCCACCTTTTGCCTCAGTACCCTTCAGAAAGTGTTCCTGCTTGCAGAATTTTTGCACAATCAATGTTACTCAAGTGTAGCAAGTGAGAAGATGCCAATGTTAGTGTTAGTGCAAAGGATTATCTTTGAAACCGTCAGGCTCAGTGCATTTTCTCTTTTCATCCCATTTTGAGTAATTTATCACCTGATAAAGGACTTTCCTATAAGTCTTTCCTATAAGACATGAAGTAGCCACTAAACTGAAAGGAAACCAGCACAAGGAAGATACTCAGTGACCAATACCAGGATGACTAAGAAAATGAATGAGTAAATTCTTCAGTTAATTATATACATCATACAGTGATACTACATTTTCCAAACACTTTAATATGCTCATATTCAGTCTAATTGATGTCAGCATTTATGTCATGTATGTATTTGCTTTTATCTTAATAAGTATCAAATTTGTGCTCATAGAGTTAAAGTCATGCTAAATATTAACAATTCGTGAAAGCAAATGTTGTAAAAATCATGTGCTCTGTGTCTTTACTAGATATATGCTGGTACCTTTCCCCTTTATACTGCATCATAGTTATAAAAATAACTGAGGTGATCCATTTATCTGAGATGGATTACACACACACACACACACACACACACACACACCCTAGTGACTTTTAGAAATAAAGAAGAAGACAATAATGTGTGCTCAGTCAGGCTGTGGGGTACAAGTTGGTGAATACTCACAAAAATTATCAATCAAGTCAGTGATTCAGTTACTGTCATCCTGAATGCCTCTGCCACATGGTGACAGTGCAAATGCAGACTTTACAACCTTGCTCTTTAGCCAGAATATCACCCAGACTTTCATATAAAGGTAAAAATATACTGAACGATGTTTATATCAAAGAAGTTTCAGAAATTTATGGCTGCTGGGGGTATGAAAGTCAGTGTCCTTCAAGAATGTGGCTCCTGAGAGGGTACTCAAAGCCAGTAGGTGGTTAGACATCCATATTACATGAAGGAAGCACTATGTGATCTAAAAGAAGAAAAAGCACATGTACTTGGCATAATTGAGAGGGAAAAGTGATCATGGGATAGGGATAGGTAAAGAACTGAAGGGGTAAATTTGAACAAAATATATCATATTCACATATGAAATTCTCAAACAATGTCAAAAATAACAAATAAGGATGCCTATTATGTCCTGACTCTAAAATGTTACCCCAAGTTGCTTAAACTAATGTATATTGGAGTAGTCTTTCCTGCTTCATACCGTTACGCAAACATTTTGAGATTGCAATACTCTGAAATGTCTAGGAATCAGAGAACAGGGCTTCAAGCTCTTAACTGTTGGCATCTTTTTTCCAGCATATATGGTCATTTGAAAGGGAACAACTCCAGACTCTCTGTTGTAAACATTGTCAAAGAACAGCAGTGCCAACAATCAGGTACAGAAATCCTTTGCTGTCCCATCAGAGCTCCTGCCTTTTGGAGTGCACATCATATGACCTCTCACCACATAGAATCTGCCATAGATATCTCTTCCAAGTAACCTTTTCTCACCTTCTTGGGAAGGATAAATCCTCACATTCCATTCTTATTGCCAACTTTGATTAGTCTGCCTGCATATTCCAAAAATATATGCCTGGGTTGTAGAGTTATTTTGTGGTACCAAAGTGCATCTCTCCCAACACAGGGCATCCTTTTGTGGCTGAGAAGACCAGTCTCAGTTGAAAAAAATATATTTTATTTTTAAATAGAGGAAATAAATCCCTGTCACAGTGTCACACTACACTAGTAAAATGAACACAAATTAATGTATTCATGCATGATGCTCATACAAGGCAAACCTCACTTATTCATTTATTCAACCATATTCATATTTATACATTTTAAGCCTTTCTATACTCAGGTAGCTGTCACTGGGTGAAAAGTCAAAGCAGCCTATAATGGTTTGTTATGGTTTCAATAAGACATAGCCTTCCAAGGCTCATGTGTTCAAATTTGCCCCCATCTGGTGTCACTATTTTGAGAGCAGCAGTATGAAGAAATAAATGAAGGGATTTCTATTTAAAATGGAAGCATGTGTCATAATTATCAGCTCCTGGGGCCTGACTGGTAGCAGGAAGTTCCTTGGGGTATGCCTCAAAGGTTGAGCATGGTCTGTGTACCCTAGTTTACCTTTTCCCCTGTGTCCTGCTTGTGCAAGAAGGGCAAGCAGCTTGTTACCTCCCAGAAACTGAACAACGTGCCCATAGAATGAACATTCTGAAGTGTAGGCCAAGATAATTCTTCCCTACACTGAGTTGCTTTTCTCGGGCATTTGAGCACAGTGCCAAAAAGCTGTCCCCAAACTGTGGTCACACTGGAAAAAAACTGGTTACTCACCACTCATCTTCAGTGTCTTCTATTTTAAAGAATAAATAAAAACCAATAAATGGTAGACAAGATATGCCATTGGGGAATCTTAATTTACTTTTAACTCTCTCCATTGAATTTTAACTCTATCTGGAAAAACTTCTCAGCTATCACCTTGAAAAGTCTAGGCAACAGAATCAGAAATCAGAATGTCTTCTGAAACACCATTCACGACATGTCCAAAAGCAGTATAATAGTCATCTGTCTACATTTTCTGTGTGGATAAAAACATTCTATAATTTTTAACATAAAAAAATCATTCACAGGAAAAACAGCTTTAAGTAAATAAAAGAAACATGACTCACTGGATGACATCACAGCACAGACAGTAGTCATTCTAATAACTTTTTAATATGTAACATGCAAATCTACTTCTGGGAAAACATTACCAGAGATTGAAAGCCAGAAGAGTTGATGGTGTATCGGATAAGCACTGTTGTTTCATTTGAAAGGTCCCCTCTAAAGGGGCATAGGAGACAGTATTCACTTACTGTTCCTTGTCTGAGGAAGGAGAAAAAATACGTTTGAAACTAACCGGAAAACTTCTCGAACAACTGTTTTGTGGCAAAGAATTTGTAAGGACTTCTGAGGTGATAGTTTTCTCAGGAGCGACCTCTACAAGTAGATATTTTGCCTTTAAGCTTCTACGGGTGTAGTGACTGCACTGGCTTTCTTAAGGGAACACTATCCTTTTTGAAGTTGTTTACATGGTAATCAATACAGTCCAAAAACTCTAAAATCCATGAGGCATACTAACTCCCCAGAAATATGAAAATTCAAGACCAACTCTGACTTCAATATGTTAATTTTGGCATATTGTCCCATGCAAAAAGTATGATTTTAGACTATTGATGTGATTATGTTGGACCCACACACACTCACAAACACACACATATACACACTACACAAACACATACAAAACAAACATTTATCTCACCTGTGTGAGATTAAAAAAAGTAGATTCCCATCAACATATATAAAATATAAAAGAATGAAATGTGTATTACTATGTCTGGTTATGAATTACCTGAAAATGAAAATTTATACTATTTCACCAAATAAGAATGCTTTCAAACTTTATCATTTACTAATTATAATTTTATGTAAAATAGTCTTTTAAATTTTATTTTTATTAAAAATAAACATATTGTATCAAATTAGGCGATATGTCAGTTATATTTTGAAAAAATAATTTGCTTTAAAAATATATTTATTTATTCTTTATTTTATATCATGGTCACAGTTTCCACTTGTTCACTTACATTTCGCTAGTTACTAATTAAGTGAGCTTTTGAAAAAAGTTCTTAATTTTGAAAAGACTACTTTTGGTAATTTTAGGAAAAAAATAATACTGCACACTACTTATGGCATATATTTTTAATATACAGAAGAGGAGAGTGATTTTCTGACCAGTTCATAATTATTGGGGATGATGCTTGAATTTAACTATCCAATTTTAAAATGTAGAATAAATTTAACAAATACCCTAAAAGAAGTTGAGATTATGATTATAATTTTGTTGATTCATTATACTTGTGGTTCTCCTTCCTTGGGGATTGTTGGGTACCAGTCCACAAGGGTCAAGTGAGCAGAAGCCAAGAACAGAATTTAAATGGCTGTGGACTGAATGGAGATGACCTCCAGGGATGACTTCAGGGAGAAAACTCAATTTTATTCCAGAGTGCAGGAAATATGTAGGATTTGGAAGCCTGGGGACAAACCCTAATTTGCTTTAAGCGGCACCCTCCTATCACATTGCTGGATTAGTGGAAGGATGGCCCTATCAAAATGCCTAATCCTTGAGGATTACCTTTGCAAGATTAATAAAAAGCCAGAGACAGATATTGGGGTTCAACCTGAAGGTCAGAAAAGCAAAAACAGCTAGCCACTGGCTCTTACTTTTACCTCAGTCTGACATGGCAATATTGCCTCCAGGAATCTTCAGAGTGAGACTGTCTGAGAGCTGTCTCTCCAGTCTTATATCCCTCTCTAGGGATGGGATTAAAGGCAAGCACCACTACCACCCGGTTTCTATGACAAACTAGTGTAGCTACTGGGGTTAAAGTTGTGTGATACAACTACCTGGTCTGTAAGGCTGGCCAGTGGGGCTGTTTTACTTTCTGATCTTAAGACAAATTTTATATACTTGAATACAAATGTAATGTCACTACAGTCTATCAGAGATCCAGGCTAGAGACATCCTCCAAAGAAGGGCAGGTAGAGAGCAGGAAGTCTCACTGGGGAGAGAGTCCTTTATGTTGCTGAACATGGAGAAAGTGGCCAGGTCACAGTAGACTATAGTCTCTGACCAGAAGTGCCTCCTATCATATACTAATTTTGACTGGTCTAAAATCTATTTGAAATACAATCTATCTTACTAATTTTACAATTGTTTCAGTTTTCGTAAATTTATACAACTGTGTTTCATGAATTTTATATTCTTATAGAGACTGTCTATGTCTTGGTTTATTGATTATGAAGTCCTGAATATTCTTATGTTTCATCTTTTCTACATGTTTAAGGTTTGTGTTAGAAAATCTGAGTCTTGATGCATTGATTATATCTATCCAGTTATATATTCAATTATTCCCTTTTTATTAATTATCTCAGTTATTTGTGTTTCTATTATTTCATTTTACTAATTTGGTTTTGTATATAAAATTTTTCACATAAACATATCTCATCTGTAAAATAAGAAATATTCTTTTTAATATTTCTTAGACTTTCATTTATTTCCTTACAAAAATATGTTACCTTAGATTTCAAATAATTTTGACAAAAAGTAACATTACATCTTCAGTCTCAGAAATGGTTTGTTTGGAATGTGTAGATACGTACGTACGAAGCAGGCGAGAAATAAAGTGTCATGTTTGTGTAACTTTTTTACTATTGTTAATAGTGACCTGTAAATATATATTATAAAAGCCATTTGAAATTGCCGTATAATGGGGAAGACTGAATTCTAGTAGGTCAGCTCTTGTCACCAAACGAAGTTTCCAGTACTGGGACTGGCTTACATAAAATTGAACTGTTGGTCAATGGGAATTCCCAAACAATTCTAAGCTATTGCCAAGGTGGTGTGGGAGAATTGTCTGTATTCTGTCAATCATGTTTTAAATAAATGATGATTGGCCAGGAAGGGAGTATAGGCGGGAAAACCAGACAGGAAGTAGAGGGGAGAACAGGAGAATTTGGAAAGCAGGAAGCTCCCTTGACATTCCTACACAGACCACCAAGGAGGCAACATGTAAGCTGTCAGGCTGAGAAAAGGTACAGAGCCATGTGGCTAACATAGATGAGAAAAATGGGTTAGTATAAGTTACAAGAGCTAGTAAGAAGCCTGAACTGATGGGCCAATCAGTTTATAATCTTATGGAGATCTCTGTGTGATTTTCTTTGGGGTTTGCTGGCTGCGGGGTACCGGGCAGGATAGTAACCCCAACAAGCCAGCCCTCATGTTACACCAAGGCAATAGATTGTCATCCACAAACTGACAGCAAGGTGCCATTGCTGAAGATGACCACACAACTCGTGAAACTGTGAGCAATCAAGTTTATGCCTACATAGAGCCTTCACCGCTATGTGCTAGTGTCTTTATTTGGTACAAGAAGGTACTCTGAATGCTACCCAGAGAGAAACATAGATACAAAACCAGATGCGGACCTTCTGATCTACAATTGTGTCCTGCCCGTCGTGATATGATATGACAATGGTGGCACAAAGCATGTGACGACAATCAACCAATATCTTACTTGATTTAGGCTCATTCCACCAGATAGAATGTTGGGTTCTGGTGCTAGCCTGGTCCATAAATTATTTCTCTGGACTAGACCCCAACATAAACTATCTCTCTGGATCGGAGTGGAGGCACTGGAATAAAGACACAACTCGCATGTTTATCGGGAGAGAGATTCTCCGTGATCCATAGAGGGGCACTAGAGATACCCTCCAATCCCAGAAACTTTCTGGCCACTCAGAGGGCTCTCCCTGTCTAGTGGCCCTTTTCCTTATTCAACTCAGCTTGCCCTCCCTCAAGCATCCCCGTCCTTCAGCGGGCTGGGTTGGTGGTGGTGGGGGGACTGGTGGTGAGTGCTAGGCTGCAGAAGTTCCTTTGTGCAGAGTGGGCTTCCTCTTCCAAGCCCGCCCTTTTGACTCGGCCTGAGTCAAATCCTGAGTTCACATCCTGAGACAATTCCCTCGTTTATTCTCCAAACAACTTTTTACCAAATCATAAACTGAGCGGTAAATTTATTAGCATTCCGTCGCCTAGGTAACCAGGTGAATGGCCACATCTACCTGTCCCTGGTCTGTATGTTAGCTCAGTCACATGGGCTTGAATTAGCACCTCTTTTTTAGGCATCCTCCAAATTACAAAGAAAGGAGCAAAACAAGGTCCTGACCTTTTGTTAGGTTAGCAACAGCCTGTCTGGAAGGTTACCTGACCACCTCAAGAGGGAAACTATGGCTTGAAAGCCAGGATGTCACACCATGTAGAAATAAAGGCCTACAAGAGTACACATACTGCAGCACTGTTTGTGTGACCAAGAGCCAGAAGTTAGATAGCTCAGGGACTAGGGTAAAACCAAGTATTGTTGTTGTAACAAATAAACAAATAAGGAAAGACAGAAGGACTCTTAGTGACATTTTTACTATGCTCATAGATCAGTGCTCTTTTCAGTCATCATTGGAGAAGCTTCCTTCTGAGAAACAAATGTGGAGATCCACAGTGAATTAGACACAGAGAGTCATAGGTCTTGAAAGACTCTAGCAGGATATCTCCCTGAATCCCTCCTGTTACGGCTCAGGGAACCCTAGGAGGCAGAAATAGTATAAGATCTGGAAGGGACAGAGGATACCAAAAATGCAAAGTCATCTGAATCAACATGATCAAAGAATTCACAGAGACTGAGGGAACAAACACGGGGCCTGAACATGTCTGCAACATATCTTCTGTGTATAAATTATGGCTTTCAGTTTGTTGTTTTTATGGGATTTGTGTGTGAATGAGTAAATGTCTCTATTGCTCTCTCTTGGTTTATTTTCCTTCTGTTGGTTTGTTTTGTTCAAATGCTATGTGATAGATTTTGTTTTATCTTATTATATTTTATTGTTGTTTTATTATTATCCCTTAGAAGACCACACTTTTCTACTGAAGATGGAAAGGGAGCAGATTTGAACAGAGGGAGAGGTGAGGAGGAACTGAGGGGAATGTGTCTAGGGGGGTGGTAATTAGAATATATTAAAGGAAAAATATCTATTTTCAATAAAAGGAAAAAACGTAGTTTCAAAAAATTATAGCCTATAATCAATTTTAAGTGATCACAGTAAGATGTAACTTAAAGAGAATTTTTATAAAAATAATGTCTAAAGATCACAGAACATCAATTCCAAAATTGTAAATCCTCTAATGCTGGGATATATAAAGTATTATAATACTACATACATGATTTATAAAAGATTATACCTTGAAGTGTCAGAGTGAGACTTGTTTCTTTCCTATTTCTATAAAGCAAACACTGAATACACCATCATATTCACATACTCAAGATTAGTATCTACAACCTTGGAGAGGTCTTTGGGGTGACTCTGGGTATATAATGAGGACAAGTCTTGTTTATAGTACTATTAATAATAAATGGCCTTTTTATAGTACATAAAATCTGAGTAAAATAAAGGGATTTTTTAAAAAGCCCCAAACTTTTAAATATCCAGCCCACTTATTTGTGAAAAATAAAGTAATTATCCTGTTATGCTTTTTAAATAGTAGAAGTAAATTACATATGGTCATTATTTTCTTATTAAAACAATTCAGAATTTAATATAGTATTTCAGACAACTTCTGTACAACAGCCAAAGTTTCAGGTACTGTAGAATTAATTGCTTTTCAGATAAAGGAATGCTATCCTGTTAGAAGTTTTTCTGAGAGTGAGCTAAAATTTTTGTGTTAATTTTTTAAAAGATGCTTATCTCACCTCTTTCCATACAATATTTGAAGTTCCAAAGATTTACATAATAAAATAGAAAGCATGATTAATAAGTAATAAGCTTTTACCACAGAAAATTAATAAGTAGAGTGGTATTTTCATAGGACTTAAAAGTACTTGTATGAACCACAGGGTATTATTATTAGAACAAACTCGGAGATTTAATTTTGAACTTTCTCAAAGTTAAAGTAAAAAGCCAAAGAAGATTGTTATGAAATATATCCTGAACTTAGGTGGAGACATTGCCTCTCTTCTGGGGAAATTACAGACTTGCTTAGGGCTAAGGAACTCTACCAGGGTCGAATTAGCCAATGTGGGCATAAATTAACAAAGTTTTACACTGTATTTTCTCTCTTCATAGTTCCATAATTCTTTTTTTGTCCCCTAAACCTGCTTCAGGTTATAGAGCTAATCATTACCGTTGTAATTGAAAGCTGTGTGAGGGGAAGCATGCTGCTATGGCAGAACAACGGACAGTGCTCTCAATCTCCTCTAATCTAAAAATAGGCACAGGAACTCAAGAACTGCATGATTTCCAACACTTTTTGGAAGCCACTTTCCACCAATATTAGGTATTTAGACGAGATGTTTAAGTGAGAAGCTGAGCTTGATGATAGGACACCTGACTTTTGTGCTCATATTGCAGAGCTGGAATGCTGATGTTTTCCATGCTTCAGCATAAACTTCCACAAGTTTTTTCCAACCAAGACTTTTGCGGGGAACCTGTGCCACAGCTGGCATTGTAGATCATCAGGGAATTCCAGTTTTCTAGAGGCAGTTGCAGCGAGGACATAAGTCTCCCAGGTCTGCCAGTGTCATGCATATCTCTGTAACCTTGGTCCAAGTACTTGCAACTCAAAAGTCTTCTTGCTTGTGGTTTCAACCCCTGCAATTATGCAGACTCTGACTCAAAAGTCTCTCTACTCTTAGCCTGGTTACCAGCTATAGACAAAGAGCTCTTGTCCATGGTCCTTTAAAATAAAATCATTCTGACCCCTGCCCAGTGCCAGTTTGTGGGGTTCAAACAGAGGACAGGACTTTGTGTTAGTTGGTGAGAGCCGAGGACTTTCTTTTCACTTTGTGCCTGCATTGTCATGGTGAACTCATAAAGCTCTGTTTCCTGTAGCTTGCATCATTGTCCTACTTTTCCACTTCAACACCTGGAAGCTGAGCAGCCAAGTCAGTATGGCTTTTCTCTGACTGGAATATGAACTGTAGCATCAGCTTGCTTGTTGAATTGAAAGAGAACATATTTGAGTACAAGAGTTTGAAAGAGCAGTGAGTCAGTAACCAAGGGTCTCTTTGAACTGACTTATAGTGACAATGACTGAAATTGGAGTTGAGGCGGCAGCATCAACACAGGGCTGAGGTTAAGTGGGATGTTATGGTGAGCATGATCAAAGGGGCATGTTAGTATAGTATCAGACAAGTATATCACTTAAATTCATGTTAAAGTAAAAGTTTGCAAAATATAGAAGAAAAAAATACAACAAAACCTAAAGGCCAAAATTTGAAGCAGATCCTTAGAGGATCCTAGAAAGACAGCAAGGAGTGGGTGTAGGTAGGTCCAAGGGAGCATGCCGGCATAGAGCATTGTAAACAATGTATGAGGTATTTAAGTTGCAAGGAAAGAAATCAAGTCAAGGTCGTAAATTGAAAAGCACAGAACCAAACAATGAAACACAGAAAAGCAGGGCAGAGGGTGGTTTGGGTTACATGACAGAAACAGTGTTTACAGGTAGAATGAAGTATTGTAGCAGCATCTGCAGAACTAGAAAAAAAATCATCTAGAGTGAGGTAGCCCAAACCAAGAAAGAGAAACATGGTATGTACTTGTAGGATGGGATTATAAAACATGAACCGTCAGATTGGTTGGTCTCCCGAAGGGGACAGTACTGAAAGAGACTACTAGTAAAGAGAGAGTGATTTTAGGGTCAGATAAAAACCTGGAACAAGGGAATCTTCCAGGAATCTACAAATCCCCCCAGCTAAGACTCCTAATGGGAACCAGAGAGATGGCTCAGAGTTTAAGAGCATTGACTGTTCTTCCATAGGTCCTGACTTCACTTCCTAGCAACCACATGGTGCCTCACAACCATCTATAATAGGCCTGGTGTCCCCTTCTGTCATGCAGGCAGAACACTGTATACATAATAAATAAATATTTTTTAAAGACTCCTAACAATAGTGAATAGATATTCTGAAACTGGCCAACTGCTCTGACCAGGCAAGACTTCAAGGAGAAGAAGTGGGAAATCAACCCAGTCACATAACTTTTGGCCTACGGTCTATCCTGCCTATGGGATGTGCTGGAGTAAAGGTGGCCCACAGATTGAGGGTGTGGGGCAACCAATGACTGCTATAGAATAAAACCCATTCTAGGAGACTTTAGGTAATTTTGGTGACACTGTTTGGAGACCTTCAGTCTCAAATCAATGGAAGGCCAAGCAGGTTCATCATTGCTTTGCACAGAGTATTTTTTACTTTAATTTCCCATTTTGGTAATAAGAATATTAAAGCATCTTTGAATTTAAGAACATATGGTTACCTCTCTCTTTCTTTCTTGGTCTGTGTGTGTATGTGTGTGTTTTACATATGTGTTATTATGACTGTGTGCAGCATGTATGCATGTTTTTACTAGTAAAGGCCAGAGGTTGGTGTTGGCTTTATTTCCTGATTGCTTTCTTCCTTATATCTTCATTTTAAAGGTAGAATCTCTCACTATGTCTTTATTTCATGAGCTCATCTAGAATTGCAGGCCCACTGAACTTCAGGGATCTTCCTGTCTCTACCACATGACTCCAAGGGTTACAATACATGGGTTTTACATGGTTCCTTGGTATTCACACACTGAATGAGACATCCCCCCATTCCCTTAGTACTTTAAATTTATGTCATAATTTCTGATCCTGCCCACGTATGCATAGACTGATAGCACAACTTTCCTCTGTCTAAAATTCTTGTAGAATGTTTCACGAGTTTGAGAGTGATGACTCTAAAATATAACTGGGCTGGGTCTTTTCCAATTAATTTTTCAAACTATATCTGTTATGTGAAAGAAAATAAATACATCGAATTACATATAAATTAAAATCTTCTCATATGTCTAATTAACTACATCTTTTTTGACCTGATGTGAACTAATGCATCTTACATGAGTATGAAAATTCCCAAAGAATAAGAGCAATAAGACTGGAAAATTAACTTGCCATTAGTATATTCTCATTTTAATTCAACAGGGTATGAAGTTAAAAATATTATAGTGTCTCAAATTTCAGATCTCAAATAATTTTCCACCTATTTAATCCTTGGAACTTATTTAATGTTGTTTATGATGATTTTTATCATTATTATTATTACAAAGAGTAATCACAATGTCATGATTACTGAGATAGATAGGAAAATAATGACTGGATAGTCATTCTTCTAAACATTGACATGCCTAACTACTTGCGTTGATTCAATTATTCACACAGCTGTTATTTCCTGTAAGTTAACCCTACATTATCGCCTTAAATCATGCTTAAAACACTATCTCAGTCTTTATCTAGCAAATTATTCTGGTTCTATCTTTAAAAAAAGAAGAAGATTACATTGATAGATTTTCGTATGTTGAACCAGCCCTGCATCTCTGGGATGGAGCCTACTTGGTCATGATGGATGATTTTTTTTTTTTTTGATGTGTTCTTGGATTCGGTTTGCCAGTATTTTATTGAGAATTTTTACATCCATATTCATGAGTGAGATTGGTCTGTAATTCTCTTTCTTGCTTGAGTCTTTGTGTGATTTAGGAATCAGGGTAACTGTAGCCTCATGAGTTTGGCAATGACCCTTCTGTTTCTATTATCTGGAATGCTTTGAGGAGTTTAGGTATTAGCTCTTCTTGGAAGTTCTGGTAGAATTCTGCATTAAAGCCATCTGGCCATGAGCTTTTTTTTGTTGGGAGGTTTTTGATAACTCTTCTATCTCCTTGCGGCTTATATGTCTATTTAAATTGCTAACTTAGTCTTGATTTTATTTTGGTAGATGGTATCTATCTGAAATCTATTGTATTTTTCAATTTTGTGGCATACAGGCTTGTAGTAAGACTTAATGATTCTTTGAATTTCCTCAGTGTCTATTATGTCTTCCTTTTCATTTCTATTTTTGTTAATTTGGATGTTCTCTCTGCCTTTTGATTAGTTTGGGTAAGGGTTTGTCAATTTTGTTGATTTTCTCAAAGAACCAGCTCTTTGTTCTTTGTATTGTTTTCTGTGTTTCTATTTTGTTGATTTCAGCCCTCAATTTGATAATTTCCAGACTCCTCCTACTGGGTGAGTCTGCTTTTTTTTCTAGAGTTTTCAGGTGGGCTGTTAAGTTGCTAATGTTAATTTTATCCGTTTTCTTTATGTGGGCACTTAGTGCTATGAACTTTCCTCTTAGCACTGCTTCCATAGTGTCCCATAGATTTGGATATATTGTGTCTTCCTTTTCATTGAATTCAAGCAAGACTTCAATTCTTTCTTTATTTCTTCCTTGACCCAGGGGTGGTTCAGTAGTTGACTTTTCAGTTTCTTTGAGATTTTAGGCTTTCTGGGGGTAGAATTTTTGTTAAACTCTAACTTTACTCCATAGTGATCCAATAAGACACAGGTGGTTACTCCATTTTTTTGTATCTGTGGATGTTTGCTTTGTTACGGAAACATGTGCTCAACTATGTTCATAGCATCATTGTTTGTCATAGACAAAAACTGGAAACAACCTAAATGCCCTTCAACCGAAGAATGAATAAGGAAAATGTGGTACATTTACACAGTGGAGTACTACACAGCAGAAAAAAATAACAACATCTTGAATTTTTCATGAAAGTGGATGGAGCTACAAAACATTATTCTGAGTGAGATAACCCAGACACAGAAAGACAGTCATCATATGTACTCACTCATAAGTGGTATTAGACAAAAAGCAAAGAAAACCAGCCTACAAATCACAATCCCAGAGAACCTACACAACCAAGCAGACCCTAAGAGAGACATATATTGATCTAATCTTCATGGGAAGAAGAAAAAGACAAGATCTCCTGAGTAAATTAAGAGCATGGGGACCTTGAAGGCAGGTTGAAGCAGGAGAGGCAGGGAGAGGAACAGAGAAAAATATAGAGCTCAATAAAAATCAATAATAAAAAAAATCAAATGAAGAAATCTGATATATTTCTAATTTAGCATAACTTAGTTCGATACTTTCTTTAGGAATAATTAAATGTATACAAGACTCCTAGTTGAAAACAGTGTTACTTATTAAAATGGTAATATATAACATGATAATATGCAAGGCAATCTGTAGACTTAGACTTTTGAAGTAGAATTATATTACTATTACAGAATAAAGAGGTACATTTTAAATAAACTCAATAAAACCACTTTAGTTTTTGACACTAATCAAGTTTTTTTCTTCATTTTGTTTTCTTTTGACATAGGTATTATATCATTCACAGATACTCTTTCATACAAAGTCAAAATTTTTGTCTTGGGTTTATATTATATTGAATTAAATCATGATATTTTATACAAAGCAATGTAGCATTAAGTATTAATATGGCTTAATAGGATTTAATATTTTGGGGTGCATTTTAGGAAACATGAAATACAAGAACAGACCAGTGTATAGGTGGACTCCATTAGTAATACCATTCAATGAGTCTGAGACAGGAAGTTCACTTAAATATTGGCTTCTGAAACTTACTTGGATGCTGTACAGATGTTTTGCCTCACAAATAAATGAGCAAAAGTAACAAGAACATTAAGTAGATTTCATTCTGCACAACACTTCTCCTAAGATATCAGTAAGTGGCTTATGAGATTAAACTGCACTGTAGTCATAAAAACATGGTCCTCAGACAGAGAATAACTACTAATTCCCCCTAGAAAGCATTTACTAAACACAGCTCTAAAGGAGCTAACTTTAAAATACAAGGATATCAATAAAACAAAAGCCTGGGGCTTTTGCTCAGTAGTAGTACTATTCCCAGCCGGGCAACAGGCCTGGGATTTAGTCCTGAGCACTGTAATACAAAAGCAGCATGTTTTCTCAGTATGGTGCAGGAACATATTTTTTTTTTTATGTGGCAGATCTTTTGTATACATATTTTTAACCCAGTCTGAGCATAAAAGAGTAGGACTGTGTTAATTAATCTGATCCCTTTCTTCAGGCAAATGTTTTAGATTTATTATAGTTTTAGTACTTCTAAGCATATTGAACTTTGCTTAATCCTGGTTTCAGTGTAGACAAATGAGAAACAAATAGAGAGAATGGAAATGATATTTTCAAATAGGGATTATCCTTTATTTCTCAGGGATTAAAATATCTTATGTAAGGTAAACAGGCTAATGAAGGAGCTGTGGCTTTATGGAATTGCTACATCAATTAGCTGTTGGTAATTTATTAGCAGGCAGAATACAGCATCACTTCATATGGGTCACTCTTCATAGAAGTCTATGGTAGAATTAGACTATTGAATAAGCTATGTGTTGTCCTGATTACTCTGAGGGAAAAAGAAAAAACTGCAAGACTTCCATAAAGCAACATTATCTCTACAATTACAACCATAACATAAAATATTTTAAGCAAAAATATGATACTGTTTAGTTTTTCAAATCAGAAAATGTGAAGATGAAATTTCACTTGAGTCTCAAGAAAGCTATAAGAAGCACAGTCAATCACTAACCGGAAACACTGTTAAATTTCAACATACTGTATTCATGAGGCTGATCCTAGGACCCATCAAATCATAACAATGAAATGTGAGCAATGCTCAAATTGTGGAGATAATGTAGAAGTCCTTATGACAGCTCCCCTATAGAGTGGTCACTGTGTACCAGCCAGGTCTAAGACCTCTAGATGAAATGCTTGATTCATCTTAAAAATACTTTGTGAAGGTGGTGATGGCACATATCTTTAATCCCAGCACTCAGGAAATTGAGGCAGGCATAGATCTCTGTGAGTTCAAGGCTAGCCTGTTCTACAGAGAAGTTTCAGGACGGGCTCCAGAGCTACACAGAGAAACCCCATCTTGAAAATCACAAAAGAACAATACGAAGAAAAAAAAACCAATTGTGTGGCATCTATTATTTTTTTCAGTTTATGGAGAAAATAAACTACTGAAATAAGCTAACCTGCAATACTGAGATTGAACTCAGGGAATCTGCCTCCTGGTTGCTGGGATTGCATTTTCCACATACTATGCTACTGTGATTTTTGTGGTGTGTAACTTCTCAGGAAAAATATTTACTAAGATTTTTATGCAGTAAAGAATTTGCCGCAAAAGTATCCGGGCTTCATGAGGAGACTGACACATATTCAAAAGTAGGGGAGATTGAAATGTTCCAGGAATCGGAGGACCAGGAAGTTTGAATCAAGGTCACATGTTTTAGACTTGACAGGGAATCCACACCTGTGAAAGCTCAACAGTGTTGTTTAAACAAGCAACAGCTGAACAGTGACTGAACCAATTCTTATGCTAACGGGTGAGGGAAATCATAGTGGACCAGAAGTTCACAGGAAGAGCCACAGGCTATTAATGATTCATTAGAGAGAAAAGATTAGTTTTTCCCAGGAAAGAGCTCTCTTATTTGTTATTGAATTCCAGGTGGTCAGTCATAACACATATTCATGCAAGCAACAAAGCAGACCCAGAAAATGTGTTTGTTTATGTGTTTGTGCCTGTGTGTATGTGTGTGTATGTGTATGTGTTTGTGTGTTTATTTATATAAAAAAACAAAGGATATGACATTGAGGGGAAGCCAGGAAAAGACGTAGGAGAAACTGGAAGGAGTATTAAGAGTTGGGGAAATCATGTAGCTCTCCTTTCATTAAAAATATAAATAAGTATTTTTAAAGAGGTAATAATAACATTTATTTATTTGTTTCCTTTTTGAAAATTGTATTTTCTCTTTGGCAAGTTCCTCCATGGATGCAATGACTCTAGACCATACCTATGCCTGAAACCTTCCACCTTACAAGTCCTCCAAAATAAACCCAACACCATGCCAAATTCATGACTTTTTTTTAATAACACAGAATTCATTTTCTTTTTGATAAGGAGTTACAAACTACTAATTCTCCTGATCAGCTTCAAGAGACAGGGCTCTTCCACTTTTATTTACTTTATTTATTTTTAGATGTTTTCTTAGGGTGACATGTCCTTTAGGAGCATAAACACATTGGAAGTATTGTTTGTACATAGAAAGATTGCTTTATTTCTTTAATTGTGCTAGGATTTCAAATTACATGAAGTAGGAACACAGTCCCAGTTGGTCTAATAATACTTAAATGAAAATTATGAATATGTAAGTCAATGCAGACGATGTATATCATTTAAAATTATTACTTGTGACAAAATCTAAACAATGTGTGCTATATAGGAGTTAGAAAATGTCAACCCTAAATCCCTACTTCATTTTGGAAAGTAAAATTCATTTTATAATTGACTAGGGAAAAGACAGATTTTGAGAAGACTCTTCAAAACTGTAATTAAAGCATCATTTTTCACAATCAAATATTTTTCAGGGCAGGATGCAGATGCACAGCACACTAGGTCTGTTGATTGCATTTCTTTCGTCAGCAGATTCTAAAATCTGCTGATTTATTAATCTATGAGTTTATTGATCTACTACTATTAAATGGTGTGTTTCAATGAACCTCTACATAATTAAAAACAGGTATTTTCAAGATGTGGGACTTCACGTTGGTTTTACACTTTCATTATCGAATATATTTTATGCATTCATCCACCACCAGACAATGAAAAAATGCATTACACAGTTAAAGCCAGAAAAGCAATGAGCTATATATCCTCTCAAGATTCAATATCTGTTACTTGTTTCCAGTCCTTCCTTGTCACATAATGTTTACACTGCAGTGTTCTTTCGGGGTGCTACACTGTGCGCGCGCGCGCGCGCGCGCGCGCACACACACACACACACACACACACACACACACACACACACACACACACACACACACACACACCACATTGGGGCTGGGAATCTTTCTGAAATGAGTGATGGCAATACTAGATATTTTGAGCCCATTGCATATTTCTTCTAAAAATGAAAGAGCTGTTTCATGGGATAGTGAACTCACTGGGCCAATAGGCCAAAGATTGATTCCCATTATTAAAGTCAACCATTTTGTCAGACTCACGAACGCAGAATGTATACCAGCTCATAACATGTGAGCATCATTGGAACTGAATCCTCAGTGAAATAAAGCTGTTTGTAATGAGCAACTTGATCAAGTGGGGTTATAAGCATCCACTGAACTAAGAACCCAATTACTCATTTTTCTAAACTTGTCTTTCTTTCTGGTTTCCAATAGGTCATGTGGAACACTTGCAGTTTTTGGAACACAAAATTTTGTAGATGGGATCAAGTTTTAACTTTTTCACAGTCAATTATGCAACAAATATTGCTTTTAAAAATGCAGACAATTTAATTTTTTAAAAAAATTAAATTTAAAAATTTAAAAGCACAGACATTTGACAAATGACCAAATTAAAAAATTAGCATTAAAAGTGCATTTCTTTCATGAATTGATATGAGCAGACTTTATTTTTTTCGGAGAAAGTAACTTTAGGTTAAAAAAATATATATTAGAAGATTTTAAAAACTGAAAGTAGCAAAAAGTAGTATTTATTTTCTTACTAAAATGGGGATTATTTTAGTTGAGAGACATTGAAAGTTTACTGAACCAAATAAAACTGAAATACAGACAACTCCAAACAGGGAGATTTTACTATAAACACATTGTGAACCAGCCACTTGTCTTATCTAATGAAGAAGAAACTATTCTCCACACAAGACATCAGGTTTGCATTTTATATGAATGCCATAATCCATATGGAATTTATATGAAATATATGGAATATCTATGGAATATTGAAATTAAAATGAGAATTAAGTTTGCTGGTAATTTAAAAAATGACATTTTTGTTATTACCAGACTTACCCAAATAGAATGTCCTGCTTCCATCATCTGTAGATGAATATGTATTATTCATAACTTCCTATAAACCATTATGTGTTATCATCTAAAAACACACATTAATACTAAAGCATTAGTACTCAAAAGATCTGCTTAATTATGAAAATTCATCATAGACTTCATGTCTTGGGCTTGGAAGAAACTGCCCATCCTAATTGTGACATTGCTAAGGATGTTTCTAAGGACATTATGGTGTACCTCTTACACCAGGCTGCCCGTTGGGTCTTAGTTAGTATTTTTTTTCTTTTCTTTCTTTTTTTCCCCAAAATTTAAACAGCTTTATAAAGAATTTGCAACTAAGTATCATGGCATATGGGACTAGAGAGATGGCTCAGCCACTAAGAACACTGGTTGTTCTTCCAGAGGACCTGGGTTGAATTCCCATCACCCATAAAGCAGCGAATTCAACCAAAGAGGATCATATGCCTTCTCCTGGCCTCCATAGGCCTTGCACACATATGGTGCACAATATACATGCAGTCAAAAAACCCCTACCAATAAAAATAAGTGCAATTTCAAATTTTAAAATCATCATGCAGTGATATAACCCAGACCTTGTAAATATTAATCCTTATTTGTTAATTTTATACATGGCAACACATAATAGGTTCTAGAAATTTCTTCAAAATGTTTTACAAATATTTTAATGTTCTTGAAGACATCTGTTACTAATACAAAAATAATAGGACCCTTGAGACGCCAGTACAGAGCTTCTCACATTTGCATCTATATGGATTCTAGTATAGGTGTAAGATTCCAACTTGTGTGGCACTAACCAGCTGCTACATTCCCAAGTTAGTGTGAAATTAAGCATTTTTATCAGCCTTGAGACTACAATAATAATTGCCTCCATCAGTCCAATCTTGTCAAAACTTCATTTGTAATTCAAATGACAAAAATGATTTGCTTTCAGGAAAGAAGTACATTCAAGGACACCCACTTAAACTTTTAATAAAATTCAACCACATTCATACTTTTTTCTCATATAATTTTAAAACTTAATAATGGTTTCCCCCTCTTTTTCTTGACTTTTGGCTCCTTATTTCTATTACTTAATATTTTCACATTCATGATTTAAGGTCCTATGAGGTCCTGTTGTTTTTCATAATCATATGTGGTATAGAATTTCCTTCCTAAGAGTATGTGCCTTAGGGAAATATGACATGTGTTGTAAATGCATATTGATTTATGGTTCCCAGACTGATGGACATGAAATTTAAGTGTATTTCCAATGGAGATGATTTTGCATTTTTGTTAGCAGAGCATAAAAATATTTACAGTTTACAGAGAAGATACAAAGATACCTTATAAAACTATAATTTTGTTCAATATTCTCTGAAAGTAATGGCATAACTCTCCATACAATTTAAAAAGTAGAGACTCTTTCTGAAGAATATGAAAGAGTAAACCATATTGTAGACAGTTTACATCATCTTCGTCTTCCTCAGGTGATGATTTCCAATCAAATATTGAAATATTGGTGTGAAATTCATATTTCTCTCACTGATAAGATGAAGCAACATTTACTTCTACACAGTTCATTTCATAACCATCTGCATATATGCCAGCCATCATACTATGAAACTTGACTCTAAACTTGACTCCTAAAGCACAAGTTAAATTTACAGGTCCTGAATTTCTTCATCACAGGCCCCACTCACAGAGGTTAAGTATCCAATTGAAGGTATAGCAGCAGCACCCCTATGAACTCCCTTGGGTGACTTTAATGTGTATCTCAGTATGCGTGTATCTCAGAATGTATATCTCATGAAAGTTTGATGACTACTGTTGGGAGATACAGCTAATGAAAAGCAATGTGAACATCAGGTATCTAGCCTTTAACGTGTATATTGATAGATCTTGATATCATCTCTCTAATTAGTGACTTTAATACTATGGAGAAAATCTATTGATGTTTTTATTTCTTATCTTTTAATCAAGGTGATCCTTAAAAGGCACAAAACTGTACTTATGTTTCCTATAACATAAAATAATTATGTATTTGTATTATTTATATATACTGTTGTTACAAAATACAAGAACACTCGTATGAAATCATTACAAATGATTGTAAACTGCACATTTTAAAACAAAAAGAGGCAAAATCAATTTTGTTTTCATTACACATATGAACTATGAATATGATATATTTAATAATTATAATTATAATCATAGTATGTACCAGACTACATCCCAGAGAGTATACACCTGCTTTAATCACTGAAAGAATGCCGAAAGGAAGGTTTCATTGAGGTGTGTGTAAAACATGTGAAGTTTCTTTGGGTAAAAGTCATCCAGCTGGATATTGACAGATTTATTTACCTTTAGAAAGTGACAGTAACAGGTTCTTCTTTCTCTAAGCCAGTATTTCATTCATTCATATTAGGATGATCAATCAACATATATATATTTATATATGTTTATATACATATAATGATAATGTCATCAAAACTTATCCAAATTGTCAGTTGTAAGTGTAGAAAACTATATTTTTAGGAAATAAAACATATGAAGAAAAGATAAATAATTAGTGAAATTTCCTTTTTTTAAAAGAAATATCTATGAGTGTTTGGCTGACATGCATGTATGTGGTACTCAAGGATGCCAGAGCAGGGTGTTGGATCCTCCGGAATTGGGTTTACAAATACTTATTAACTTTCATATGTGTGCTGGGAATCTGGGTCCTCTGATTGAGTAATGCATGCCTGAACATAGAAGATTTCTCTCCAGCAACTTGATGCAATTTTCTAAAACTAAAGAATTCTCATACTTTGGATGTATCTGTGGATATATGTGAAGGTCATTTTTCCTTGTTTTACTTGTCGTTTGTTTCATCCATACCACACAGATTTAATTTTAAAACATTATTAAGTACAAAAATATGTAAGAATAGAGTTATTTAGCATGGACTCTTAAACTTCAACGATATCGCCAGGTGGTGGTGGTGCATGTCTTTAATCCCAGCACTCAGGAGACAGAGACAGGCAGATCTCTGTGAGTTCAAATTCAGCCTGGTCTATAAGAGGATAGGCTCTAAAGCTACAGAGAAACACTGTCTCTAAAAAACAAAAAAGTTCACCAATTATCTATAACATCAACAAAAATATAAACAGAATAAACATGTAGAAAACTATAATTTGGTGTTGAAAACAAAGAAAGAAGACATAAATAAATGGGCAGATAGTCCATGCTCATGGATAGGCAAACACAAGAGGATTATGATATAAATTCTTTTGCACAGTCCACCAATTACTCATAACCTCATCAGACTCCAGTGATCTGACTGGCAGTGACATGATTCTAATTAGTAGATAAAATGCCTGTGGTAGTGAGTATATTACTGAGGCAAAAGAACACATTTAAGGTATGTGCTGGAAAATGTTATCCTACAACATAGAGCTACAGTAATTAAAAAATATATGCTTTTTCTGAAGCAGGAGGAAATCAGTTGAAAAACATCCCCACAACTGCATATAAAACACAGATTAAGAAATGAAGAAATTCAATGAGAGATATTTGGATAATAGTGTTTTACTAATAGTCTATTTAGAGAATAGTGTATTTACCAATCTCAGTCTTATTTATTATTAAGGCCTGTGCTATAGGACAAAATTCATGCCTGGTACAAGAATCATGGTAAAGACCCATAACTTGGGAAGTCATAAGTACAAGAAAAAACAAACAATATTGTTTTACTAAATGGTCATGCCAAACATCCATCTAAATATTTATGTTTATATGTATAAATTCATACTGTTTTCAAACTTGGGCATCAGAGAAGCTTCTCATTGCAGTGGTCAGTGAGTGGTTAATGAGAAAAATGTTAACTGTTCAAATTTTGAAAAGAATGTAATATGAATGTACATCATTAAATATACTTTCTATGTGACCCCTCCAATCCCGAGATACCCAAGAAATATTATAGAAGACAGTGTTGAAAAAAAGAAAAGGAAAATAGGAACGATGGCTGTGAAATGTTCTTCTCTAGACAGGACATAGCTGTTGCATTCATGAATTCACAGCAGAAACAAAAAAGATTTTTTTAAAAAATTTCAACATGGCCAAGAACGGTGGTACACCCTAGAGGCCAAGGCAGGCAGATCTCTGTGAGTTTGAGGCCAGTCCAGTCTACAGGAGAGTTCCAGGGAAGCCAGGCTGGAAGAAGAAGGAGGAGGAGGACGGGGAGGAGAAGGAGACAGAAAAAAAGAAGAAGAAGAAGAAGAAGAAGAAGAAGAAGAAGAAGAAGAAGAAGAAGAAGAAGAAGAAGAAGAAGAAGAAGAAGAAGAAGAAGAAGAAGAAGAATCAAGGAGTAATTTCTATGGCCCCACCTCTAATTAAACATCTAACATCTATTGGCAGTTAATGACTGCTGAGAGAAGGAATCACTTTTCTTTGGGTGGATTACCTGAACTCTAATCATGTCTTAGTGGGCAGCCCCACGGCCATGTTCATATGGCAGGTACTAATTGGACTTATTGGATCATTTAAAAAGTGAATATAAACAAGAAATTATGAAATTAGTAGAGAGAGGGGCTGAGGCAGTGAGCGGGGTAGATATGTTCAAGACACATTGTATCCATATATGAAGATGAAGGACAACTTATTCTTTACAACAGTTTCACTCACTTTATTTTTGCTGGGTGTGGTCAATAGTCTTCTTAAATTATTAAATTGAAAATTACACAAACAATTCTAAACAATATGATGAAGTCTCATGTAACATGAGAGCCTGCTTGTTGGTGTTTCTGTCCCGCCCAGTACACCACAGCCGGCAAGACCCAAAGAAAATCACACAGAGGTCTCCATAAGATTATAAACTGATTGGCCCATTAGCTCAGGCTTCTTACTAGCTCTTATAACTTATATTAACCCATTGTTTTTATCTATGTTAGCCACATGGCTCGGTATCTTTCTCAGCCAGGCAGCTCGCATCCTGGTAGACTGGGCAGGAATGCAGGAATGGGCTTCCTTCTTCCCAGAACTCTCCTGTTCTCCTTGAGCCACCTCTACTTCCTGTCTGGTTTTCCCACCTATACTTCCTGCCTGGCCAATCAACATTTATTTAAAACATGATTGGCAGAATACAGAATTGTCCCCCAAAATTCTCCCCCCCCTTTTTTTTAAACAAAAGGAAATATCCATCTGTTGGGAATGTGGGCATAGTATCCCAGGCTACTTTTGGCTGGTTGGGGGGTGCTGATAATCTTATGGGTACCTAAAGAAAATTTAGAGTTAGGATCAAGTCCTGACTGGAGTATCCTGTGAGGCTTGATTATCTCAGGCAGCATCTTGAATCTGTTCTAGATGTAGAACTCAGACATCTGGGCCATCTTTTCCTACCAGAGATTTCTCAGGTGGTCTTCCTTGATGAAACCTGATTTTTCTTAACTCAGAATGAATCCACAGCTTTTGTGGAAACAAAAGCAAAATCTCTTCTCCAAAATAACATATCTTTTGACTTCAATTTGAAGTTAAGGTATTTTCAAAATACCTTCCTTGGGTTAATTCAGCAGCATTTATAAACAAAAGTCTTTTAGCAGCTGTTGTTCCTTCCTCAGCATTCAAACAATTCAAAGAGAGCATAATAGCATCAAGATTCTTTGTGTATTTTCCATCTTTATGTGGCTTTATTTTAATATCTATTTCTTTTATTTTTACTTTTAACTTTTGGCTTTTTGAGACAGGTTCTCTGTGTATCTTTGTACTGGAACTCACTCTGTAGACCAGGCTGTCCTTGAACTCACAGAGATCTGTCTCTCTCTGCCTCCAGGCATTGGGATTAAAAGTGTGTACCACCATGCCCAATTATTTTGTTTTTCTTGTCTTTTTTTACTTTAAAAACTTTAACCTTTAGCCTGCATATATTTTAAACACATAATAAACCATTTAGAGGTTTTTTTTTTCCTTTGAATCTCTCTTTACTGTATATCTCTCCTTTTTTGACCATGTGGGTCTTTAATTTGCTAAGGAATATGAATAAGATTAAAGCCATGGCTCTGATGGCTGATCCAGCCCATTCCTTAGCTTTCTGCAATTGCAACCTCATGGCAGAGGTACCGGCTGTAGCCATGTTTATTGCCACAACTCTATGGCATTTCGAGGACCTGCCAGCAAGCAAGCTGCAGCATTCTGCTCACAGACCACATTCAAATGTTCCCTGGATGGACCACCTGACTGAAAGAGTCAGAGCCCAGAAAGCTGGCATTTTAAGCATGCAGTCAGCTTTTACCAACACCATTTAAGTGTTTCGTGGCAGGACCTCTTAAAGAGCTGCTGGGTTTTGCAGCTAAAGCTGAGTCAGGAAGCCTCTCTTAGATGAGAGTGCTTGCTTGCCTCTAGCAAGCAGAGCAAACCTGAGAAATTGCTGCTACCAAGAAAACATGCTTTACTCTATTCTTTCCCAAGCTTTCTCAGGTTTTCTGTGGATGCAGTTATCTACATGGGCGCCATTCTGTGACATGAGGGCCTGCTTGTTGGTGATTCTGTCCCTCCCAGTACTCCACAGCTGGCAAGCCCCAAAGAAAATCGCACAGAGGTCTCCATAAGATTATAAACTGATTGGCCCATTAGCTCAGTCTTCTTACTAGCTCTTATAACTTATATTAACCCATTGTTCTTATCTTTGTTGGCCACATGGCTCAGTACCTTTCTCAGATGGGCACCTCACATCCTGGTGGACTGGGCAGGAGTGCAGGAATGGGCTTTCTTCTTCCCAGAACTCTCCTATTTTCCTTGAGCCACCTCTACTTCCTGTCTGGTTTTCCTGCCTATACTTCCTACCTGGCCAATCAGTGTTTATTTAAAACGTGATTGACAGAATACAGAATTTTCCCCCACCAGTCTCACTGTAGCCTAGAGTCAGAATCACCCCTTGGGTCAATATATCCACATTGTGATGACGCCATTTAGTTACTTACCAGCCAGCAGTCAGAGGTAACGGAGTGTTGTGCTGCTGCTGTGTTGGTGTTCAGTTAGCTTGTGGTGTGATAGAACATATTTCCTGAAGGTGAGAAGGACTTCAATAATGTGACTTCCCATAAATGATTGTATAAATTGTGGTTTATCAATACAATAGAACATCACACATCAAAAACAAGATACAAAGAGTAGGGGAGTTGGCTCAGTAAATAAGGACCTGGGTTAAAATTTGTAGGATATATCAATGAAAAAAAAAGGGGGCATGGCTATACGTGCCTGTACCACATAATGAGGAAAATGATGAGTAGAACCTGGGAGCTCACTGACCAGACATACTAGCAAAGCTGTAATCCTCTCTTACGTGATAAAACAGAGAAGAATAGAAGAAGATATCTAACATCCTCCCTTGGCCACCAAATGAACAGGCTTGAGTGAATTCACTTGCACATTTATGTTCATATAGCAGCTCACAAATAAAATACACACTAAGGAAGGGAAAAGAAAAAGGAGGAGGGAGAAACACTGAGATACCAAATTATAAGCACAAAGTTAACATATAAGAAAGTTAAAAAGAATTCAGTCTGAAAGATTATCTAGTGTAAAATTCTAACTAAACAACTCTTTGTAAAAGGTAAACAATGTGGTAGAGAAAAGTGAAAGCTAAGGTTTGGCAGGAATAAAATTGTGGTTAATAAATGACGTAACGTGCCATTTAGGTATAATTAAACTATTTAATATGATATGGAAATGGCATATGCAAAACATTTTGCATCAAATCTCTTACAAGTGTACAGCATTAGGAGTAATTATTTTTTGAGAGTTCTTTCTTTCTTTTTTTTATTGCTATATTCTGATTATGCACTTTTCCTCCCCAATTCCTCTCAAATACTGCCCACCACCCAACTCTATGGTCATCTTTATGTAAACTATGGGCTCTAGTTAATCAGATGTCTGTATTGAATCCATACTAGTTTCAAATAAAGGACTAAGTAACTGGGAATCTTTTAATAGTCTTTTGATTTTCTATCAATCAAAGCCAATTCTAAATATAAAATATAAATTGTACTCTTGTTCATACTACCACCCTGGCACACACCTTCATTAATTGTCTATTGTAAATAGAGTCAAGGTTGGGCAAACTGGAAAAACAAAGAACATCACTGTAAACATTCATGTGTCCTGCTCTCTACCCTGTCCATCATACATTTCTTTCCCCTTCTGTCTGACCTCTCAGTATTGCTGACTATCATCAAGATAATAAAGCGTTGCTTTCTATGCCACTGACAGAATCATATGTCATTCTTGATATCTCCTGACAGGACTGCCATCACAAATGAAGACAATGAACTCTGATGGTCATACACACATAAGAGCAATACATGCCTGTTCTGACTGTTCCTAACTCATCTTATTGTCTGTGGAGTTGTGTGTTGGGATGTAACACAGCGAATCCGTTTATTTTCTGTCATTCTGTGATCTGAGGAAGCATTTAGACATCAAATGCCTTGCACACTTGACTCTTTGACAGTGATAATAATTAGATTACCAATGTAATTTAATAACATTGGCTTACTACTATATAATTACTATAAGGTATAGTAATTATTCAAATATAATTACAGTCATTCCGTAATGTTAATGGCCAGTTATTATGTGACACAGAGTGTACCTAGTGCTTCTTTTATCTGTAACATGTCCTTTATAATTATAGCGATTGAATGTTGGCTATTATGATCTTCCCTCCTTTTACAAAGGAAAAGCAAAGAATTTGAAAGACTTTGTGGTTCTGAATCTTGAAGCTAATAAGTTATGTTGCCAGGTCTTAAACTGAAGTTAGTATTTAAAACTCTTACTTTGAATTTTATTATGTCCATATTTTATTTTCAGGGAAGTATGCTTCAGTGACACAGAATAGGAAATTTCCACAGTGCTCTGTGTCATAGTGGAGACTCAACAAGAGACTGTAGCTCCTGAATCATTTCTTATGTAGTGTGTTTCTTGAGTTATTGGAAAATTTAGTTATTGATTTATTTGTAAAGTCTATCTAAATCTGCAAGTAGTAAAAGGTGCTTTCATAAATATAGATCACCTTGAGCATCAAGACCCAGGCAAGAAATAAATTCTTGTCAGCACCTTCAAAAGTATTTCTGTTCTTTTTTCTTTGTCTTTTCCAGACATCACAATGTTCAGTTTCTTGACTCAATCAATTATAATAATAGTATTATCTCTTCAAAGATTCATATATTCCTGTAGAAGTGATTAGATTTAGTAGTTTGTTTCTTCAAAATTATTTTGTGGATGTATGTATGGATCTGAGGTACAAGTTTTTGTGCTTGTAGCCACTTATGTTGGTATAGACACAAGCATAAGGAAGGCAGTGGTCAAAACCAGCTGTCTTAACTGCTTCCATCTTAGATTTGGGATAGGAATTCCAGCTAAATGTATAACTGATTATAACTTTGGGTATATTTTCTGTGCAGTGATTTTAAGGGCTATGCCAGCCTCTACCTTTTCAGTACTAGGATTACAGATACATATCATTGTACTTGACTGTTTTATTTCAGAGCTAGGGAACTGAACTAATACCTGTATGACAGGAACTTCATTTGCTAAGTCATCCACCATCCTCTATTTCCTCCAATTTTTATGCAGTTTACATGGTTCACATAGAGAATTATTTTTATTATTTGGCTGAAAGATATTAGTAACCTGCTATAGGGACAAAAGCAAGCTAAAGTGGACTGCTGAGTTTTATTTCAAGTTTTCAATTTTGGAACTATAGGATTATGGGAGTTATTTCTCATGAAAAGAAACTGACAGTGTTGGATAGTAGATTCACAATTTGACATACTATTTATTAAGAAACTCCAGAATTCCAGTTTTTCACCATTTTCTTCAATTTTTTTCTGCAAAAATTTTAACTTTAACTGTTTGTGATTATACTATAGTTTAATTTTAAAAATTGTGATGGAAAAATAAATATATGTTTATACTATAGCTCATAAACCTAGCTGCAGAACTATCAATATCATAATCAAACTTAATATTAGTACTAAAGAGAATAATAATATGAAGCTAAACAGAATATAAAAGTAAATGTACAAATATTTTCAACAGGGAAAGTTGCTTAATAAATAAAGATTGACTTGATAATTCTTAATGTACTAAATTTATCTACCTTTACTTGGCAAATATATCTTATACAAAATGAAACAGCTTAGATCATAAAATATGTATGAATTTGTTATTCCAATATATAAATTTTTTCTTATCAAAAGACATTTCTAAAATCCTGAGAAGGTATCTGATAAGAGATTCTCACTTATGCTATAAAAAATAACAGCTTTATAACCAAATTTCCAATAGTCATAAGAACTCCCCAAACTATACATTTTTCATTTCCACAGTTGACAATAACCATCGAATCGAAGGTTCTTAGCCATTCTCAGAAGTCCTGAGGAATCTGTATTATACTTGAGTTGAAAACCAATGTTTGAAGAATGACATTTTAAAGGTATTCTATACAAAAGAACAACCTTTTTATTTTTCCCTAGAAAAACATTTTTGAGAGCCATACTTTTAAACAAAGTCGGATATGCAGATACTGTTACTTAACTTTTCCAGATTCACCAAAAACAGCAGTTTCCTCCACTTTTGACTGCCCTTGGGCTACCAAAATGGGAGAGTTCTTTGTTCAATGATCCATTAAAACTGGGGTTGAAGTATTCCATTGCTATGATTATTTTTCACAAGACTTTGTTACTCTTTTTTTTTTATTTTTATTGTTAAAAGAAAAATTTACATTTACTCCCCTTGTTCCCGGCCCTCCCGCTCCCCCACTACCCCACTGCCCTCCCCCTGCTTCCTTATGATGGTGCAGGATACCCTGTCCTATGGGAAGCCCA